>WNYA01000379.1:1475-173746 GCA_019512145.1 Engystomops pustulosus
GCACAGTATGATCAGTTGTGGTGTGAGGGGTATATACAATATATGTGGGGGTACAGTGGGGTCAGTTGTGGTGTGAGGGGCATATATAATATATGTGGGGGTACAGTGTGGACAGTTGTGGTGTGAGGGGTATATATGATAAGTGGGGGCACAGTGTGGTCAGGTGTGGTGTGAGGGGTATATATGATATATGTGGAGTACAGTGTGGTCAGTTGTGGTGTGAGGGGTATATATGATATATTTGGGGCACAGTGTGGTCAGTTGTGGTGTGAGGGGTATATATAATATATGTTGGGGTACAGTGTGGTCAGTTGTGGTGTGAGGGGTATATATGATATATGTGGGGGCACAGTGTGGTCAGTTGTGGTGTGAGGGGTATATATGATATATGTAGGGGTATATATGATATATGTAGGGGCACAGTGTGGTCAGTTGTGGTGTGAGGGGTATATATAATATATGTGGGGGTACAGTGTGGTCAGTTGTGGTGTGAGGGGTATGTATAGTATATGTGGGTTCACAGTGTGGTCAGTTGTGGTGTTAGGGGTATATATGATATATGTAGGGGCACTGTGTGGTCAGTTGTGGTATGAGGGGTATATATGATATATGTGGGGGCACAGTGTGGTCAGTTGTGGTGTGAGGGGTATATATGATATATGTGGGGGCACGGCACAGTGTGGTCAGTTGTGGTGTGAGGGGTATATATGATATATGTGGGGGCACAGTGTGGTCAGTTGTGGTGTGAGGGGTATATATGATATATGTGGGGCACAGTGTGATCAGTTGTGGTGTGAGGGGTATATATGATATTACCGGGCTGTGTATAGAGTCTGTTCATCAGTACATGGTTCTTTTCACTGTTGGAGGGGTCATTTGGGAATAGTAGCGCTATTATTTGGAATATTGGTCTTATGGTAGTTTTATTGGTAACACTTCTGTGGTATCATTATTATTTGGTTTTTTTATGGGTCAAAATTGGAATTGTTATGAACCCAAATCTAAAACTAAAGCTACTATTGTTTCTAATATCTCTAACATTTGGGGGCTTGATATCATGGTGGAGACCCTATGGGCACTCCCTCCATGCCCTCTCTGTGGGCCACACAACTCTTGCGCCTCCTCCTGCGCACATTCTTGGTTGCCCAATCTGCAGGATGAGCGCAAAGATAAGGACAGGGGTTACTACCTGCTACCAGCCCCTCGATTCCTCCTGCCATCCTCGACTGGGGCTACTATGATAATCCAAATTCCCCTCCTTCCTTTACTGTATTTGCGTCCTCAGTGCGCTTATACGCAGAGCCAGTGATATAACTAGAAGCTGATGGGCCCCAGTGCAAAGTCTGTGCCAGGCCCCCAACTATAATGTATGGTGTATAGTACTAGTCTTCTCATATGGGAAGGTGAGACCTTATGGGCCCCCAAAGCCTCTTGGCCCTGGTGTGACCGCAACCTCTGCACACCCTAAAGTTACGCCCCTGCGCAGAGCAAATCAAAATAAGCTACTGCTGACATTGCCATGTCCGCACTTTACAATAAATAATCGGGCACTTGGTGTCTGAAAGGTTCCCCATCGCTGGTAAATCTGAAACAGTTTAAGTATGGGGTATCTATTGTTGTAAGAGGTCCCCGCCCTGCCTAGCCGAGGGGGCTCCATCCTAAATTCTCCATACCGCTGGGATTCTTAATCTGGCCCCTGCATATAAACTTTACCGGTGTTCAGGCCAATTCGCAGCTTGAGCTTCTCTCTTGCATGTGTCGATCTGAAGGAAAACATGGCGCTCAGGAAGTGCAGGGACATGGTGGCGATTCCTCTACGTGCCTAATCCATTGTGGATGGGAGGACCGCTGGCGACCATGTAGGCATCTCCATGGTTTCCACCTAAAATAATCCAGAATATACATGTTGTTATCTTAATCTTATCTTCCCTTGCTGGTTACAATATATCAGTTTGGAGTCCATGTTGTTAACCCACAGTACATTTGTCTAGGCTAAATACAACTGTACCAAACCCTCAGCTCTGAAAATATTAGCTGTTTGTAGGCCTTTGTCTCTGCAGATCATAATGTAATCCAGCTTTCTGGTCGGAAAGGTTTAACGGTTGAATATTTGATAATTCAGCACAGAAATGTTAGCGATAAATGGACAATGTATAAAGTTATTTACATATATACAATGTATCACATTGTGTTCACCTTGTACACATCGTACGCTTTGATAATCTCATCGAACAGGCTGTACAAGTCATTGAGCAGATCCACAACCTGGAGCGGACTGCTGGACGAACACAGGGTGGTGAACCCCACAATGTCCGAGAAGAAGATGGTCACCGAGCTGAAGCTTTCCGGCTCCACCGACTTACCGGCCATCAACTGCTCTGCAATGAAACTGAAGATAAAAAGAGAAATTAAAAGTGAACCTGGGGAGTACTTCACCCATCATCATATAGAACGCATGCAGAAAATGAGGGTTATAATAATTAGCAAAAAAGAGGCAAAACTCCTGTAAGTTGCTGCCCTCCAGTGGTAAGTTGTAAGTATTGCAGTTATACTGTTTCAATACAAACATCTAAAAATATATGGAGAAAACATATATCTAAACAGACTACATAGATGTGCAGTGGATATTTCATGTGACATGATGGGAGTCACTGCAGGTTAAATTAACCCTTACATGCCCAGCTCACCTCGGTAACATGGTTGACAGCAGCTTGTCGGTCTTCTTCTTTTCGGCCACCAGCTGCACCGTCCGCTCCTCCACCACCTCCTCTAGGTGATTGGCGTATTTCTCCAGTTTATTCACCATATTGTCCAGGATGCTGACGTGTCTACAAAGAGTGACCGATACAGATATATAATGGAGTATTATAGTAATTACAGAAACTTTTTCATGCTTTCTTCTCTAGTCACATCAAGAGCTGCACCGTAATTCAGTTTGCTCCCAGGTTACACATCATCACATCTCACTGATGCCCCCTAGTGGTTTAGTTTAGTTATATATTATGTTATGTTGTAGTTACACTCCCCCTACATTGCAGGGCATCCACATTTTTAGATTGTAAGCTCCTGTGCCCTGTTTGATCTGTCCGCAACTTATACCACAGCCGTCCAGGTCTGATAGACTCACCCCTCAGGACTCGCCCCCCGTAGGTTCCTCTTTATGGAGGCAAAGGACGGACGGCGCTCTGGGTTCTCGTCCCAGCACATTTTCAGCATGGCGATGATCCGCTCGTTACATTTTTCCACAGATAATGAGGGTCGCAGTGGAACCGTCGCATTTGGATCTTTGATTTTGCGGATAGTTTCTATAATAAATATATTTCGCTATGTTTATTTTTTGATTTTTACAAACATAAAACTAAAATGCATCCCATAAAGTTGTAGGAAAGTGAACAATTACTTTAAGCCCCACCCACAGGTAGGCGTTTACCTTGCGGTTCCATGTTCAGGTCCTGGTACGGTCCATCCTCATGGTTGTATATCAGCTCCCTCATGATGATGGCGAAGCTGAAGACGTCTCCTTTCTGGGTGCCCTGAAAAGGGAATCTTTCCAGCCGCAGCAGCTCCGGGGCCGTCCAGTACAGCTCTATATATGGGGCAGACACAGACATGTATACACTGACATCAAACAATATGTACTACCGCCATACTGTGCACAGAACTGTGCCATGTGCAAAAAATCATACACATATCTATATACACTAACATACACACATACTGTATATATATACACACTCACATACACACATATATCTACATACACTCACATACACACATATATCTATATACACTCACATACACACATCTATATACTCACATACACACATATCTATATACACACATATATCTATACACTCACATACACACATATATCTATATACCCACACAAGGGCCATAATGTTGAATGTAATTTGGGCAGCATTATTTGAGAACTGTCAATGTCGGAACATATTATTCCTTGCAGTTCACGGTCTGGGTAACAAGGGATGTTATTCAGTATGTTCCAGTTATAGATTATTTGATACAAAACTAATGGTTTCATTCTTCCTTTTTTCGTTTAGATTGCTCTATGACTTAGTAGACATGTTTTGAAGAATGAATTTCCTATCGGTTGGGCGTCACCTCTATACAGAATATCGTATCGCATTGAGTAATTTTCTAATATTTATGGGTCAAAAAACTTTATTACAAATTATCTTTTTAGTGATATTCATGAGATATGGCCCCTTATATATTTTGTGCCACTAATTCCGTTTCCACGTACGTCTCACACCAGCGCTATCCCTGGTAGGAAAGCTGAATGTTTGTCCAAAAATGTGGACTTTTCTGCGGATATACCGTGGATATCGGTGTCACAGCCGTGATCCCCGTAGTGGTGATGAGCAGATACGTACTTCCTATTTTCCACGCACACACAAAGCTCTATATACACGGCTAGGTGCCAAGCTTATACTTATCTTTCTTTTCCATCTTTACACTGGCACATCATTTTCCTGTTCCCCTATAGTGGCTGTTTGGTGCATTGACTCTCTTTTTCAGGCCAATTCGCAGCTTGAGCTCTCCTCTCCTCTTGAATGTGTCATTCTGAAGGACAACATGGCGCTCAGGAAGTGCAGGCATGGTGGCGATTTCCTCTACGTGCCTAATCCCTTGTGGATGGGGAGACCGCTGGCGACCATGTAGGCATCTCCAATGGTTTCCCCTCCAAAAATAATCCAGAATTATACATGGTTGTTATCCTAATCTTCTTATCCTTCCCTGCTGGTTACAATATATCAGTTTGGAGTCATGTTGTTTAACCCACAGTACATTGTCTAGGCTAAATACACTGTACCAAACCCTCAGCTCTGAAAAAATTAGCTGTTTGTAGGCCTTTGTCTCCTGCAGATCATAATGTAATCAGCTTTCTGGTCGGAAAGGTTTAACGGTTGGACATTTTGATATTCAGCACGATGTTAGCGTAATGTGACATGTATAAAGTTATTTACATAATATACAATGTTCACATTGTGTCTCACCTTGTACACATCGTACGCTTTGATAATCTCATCGAACAGGCGTACAAGTCATTGAGCAGATCCACAACCTGGAGCGACTGCTGGCACGAACACAGGGTGGTGAACCCCACAATGTCCGAGAAAGAAGATGGTCACCGAGCTGAAGCTTCCGGCTCCACACGACTACGGCCATCAACTGCTCTGCAAGAAACTGAAGATAAAAGAGAAAATTAAAGTGAACGGGGGGAGTACTTCACCACACATCATATAGAACGCATGCAGAAAATGAGGGTTATAATATTAGCAAAAAAAGGGCAAACCTCTCTGTAGTTGCTGCCCTCCAGTGGTAAGGTTTGTAAGTATTCAGTTAACTGTTTCAATACAAACATCTAAAATATATGGAAAAACATATATCTAAACAGACTACATAGATGTGCATGGATATTTCATGTGACATGATGGGAGTCACTGCGGTTAAATTAACCCTTACTGCCCATCCACCTCGGTAACATGGTTGACAGCAGCTGTCGGTCTTCTTCTTTTTTCGGCCACCACTGCACCGTCCGCTCCTCCACCACTCTCCTCTAGGTGATTGGCGTATTTCTCCAGTTTATTCACCATATTGTCCAGGATGCTGACGGGTCTACAAGAGTGACCGATCAGATATATAATGGAGTATTTATTAATTCCAGAAACTTTTTTCATCGCTTCTTCTCTAGTCCACATCAGAGCTGCACCGTAATTCAGTTTGCTCCCAGGTTACACATCATCACATCTCACTGATGCCCCCCTAGTGGTTTAGTTTAGTTTATATATTATGTTATGTTGTAGTTACAACTCCCCCACATTGCAGGGCATCCACATTTTTTAGATTGTAGCTCCTGTGCCCTGTTTGATCTGTCCGCACTTAGCCCACAGCCGTCCAGGTCGATAGCTCACCCCTCAGGACCACCCCCGTTAGGTTCCTCTTTATGGAGCAAAGGAGACGGCCGCGCTCTGGGTTCTCGTCCCAGCACATTTTCAGCATGGCATGATCCGCTCGTTACATTTTTCCCCAGATAATGAGGGTCGCGTGGAACCGCCGCATTTGGATCTTTGATTTGCGGATATTTTCTTCATAAATATATTCCCGCTATGTTTAGTTTTTTTGATTTTACAAACTAAAACTAAATATCATCCCATAAAGTTGTAGGAAAGTGAACAATTACTTTAAGCCCCACCCACAGTGGCGTTTACCTTGCTCGGTTCCATGTTCAGGTCCTGGTACGGTCCATCCTCATGGTTGTATATCAGCTCCCTCATGATGATGCGACAGCGAACGTCTCCTTTCTGGGTGCCTGAAAAGGGAATCTTTCCGCCGCGAGCGCCGGGGGGCCCGTCCAGTACAGCTCTATATATGGGCAGCAGACCGACATGTATACACTGACATCAAACAATATGTACTACCACCCCCACATACTGTGCACAGAACTGTGCCATGGCAAAAACTCATACACGCATATCTATATACACTAACGTACCACATACGTATATATATACACACTCACCTACACACTATTCTACATACGCTGCACATCACACATATTCATATACACTCAATACAACATCTATCTACTCACATACACACATATTATATACACACATATATCTATAACACTCACTACCCACATTACTATATACCCACCAGGCCATAATGTGAATGTAATTTGGGGCCGCATTATTTGAGAACTGTCAATGTCGGAACATATTATTCCTTGCAGTTCACGGTCCTGGGTATAACAAGGGATGATTCCAGTAGTTCCAGTTATAGATTATTTGATACAAAACTAATGGTTTCATTCTTCCTTTTTTCGTTAGATTGCTCTATGACTTGTAGACATTTTTGAAGAATGAATTTCCTATCGGTTGGGCGTCACCATCTATACAGAATATCGTATCGCATTGAGTAATTTCTACTATTTAATTTATGGTCAAAACTTTATTACAATTATATTCATTTTGTACTTTTTAAAGTATCTTTTTAGTGATATTCATGAGATATGGCCCCTTTATATATTTTGTGCCACTAATTCCGTTTCCACGTACGTCTCACACCAGCGCTATCCCTGGTAGGAAAAAGCTGAATGTTTGTCCAAAATGTGGGACTTTTTCTGCGGATATACCGTGGATATCTTGTCCAATGAGCCGTATCCGTAGTGGTGATGAGCAGATACGTACTTCCTATTTCGCGACGCACACACAAAGCTCTATATACAACGGCTAGGTGCCAAGCTTATACTTTCTTCTTTTCCCTTTTACACTGGCACATCATTTTCCTGTTCCCCTATAGTGGCTGTTTGGTGAATTGACTCTCTTTCCTATCCTCTACTACTCTATTTTTTTTGTTGCCATAACATTATTGCTGATGATACAGGAGAGCCGAGGCTGAGTACTCATTGCTGGTTCCTGCCACCCTAAGGACTAATAAATTGGCACTGCAGCTACTCACAGGACAAAAAACCCCAGAATCTATTCAGCCTGTTACTTGCTGCTGATTTCTTCTGCTACCTGTTATTTTCACTAACAAAGGATCTGTGTGCATTTTTTTCATCATCTCCATTTCCAGTGTAAGTCCCTGCCTAAGCAGAGCTACAGTGACGGGCACACCCCCCTTACCCTCTGCCGGCCCTGTCACCTACAACAGGAGTGCGCAGGACAAAAACTTTTGTGTCCCCATACATGCCCCCGGTGGGACGTTGAACATTTACATATAAGTATTACATACATCCAGATGCACATCTACAGATTAGTTACTAATATATCACACACATGCAACACCCTGTGCAACATCACCCACCGGGGCCTAGTGCTTTTCTTGGGCCTGGAGCAGCCGGGGCCCAAATACCGGAGTGGCTGAACGGTTGCGGCCTAGGCACGCTAGTGTCACGTGCTGGTATGGGACTGGAGGGCTGTCCTACAGCCTGGCAGGTCTCCAGCAGGTAGTGTGTGCAAGAAATGATATAGGGAGAGGCTGTGGTACTGGTTCTCCCTGGGGCAAGCCCTTACAGTCTCTAGTATAGTCCCTGGATAATGATGAGAGCCCTTGATTGTGGACGGCCATAGCAGGGACCAGACGGAGGCAACGTTGTGCAAAATACTTACAGTTCTTTTTCGAACCAACAGCAGGCAACGCCCAAACATTCGTGCAGAGGGCCTGGGATTCTTAATCTGGCCCCTGCATATAACATTTACCGGTGTTCAGGCCAATTCGCAGCTTGAGCTTCTCCTCTTGAATGTGTCGAAATTGAAGGACAACATGGCGCTCAGGAAGTGCAGGGACATGGTGGCGATTTCCTCTACGTGCCTAATCCCATTGTGGATGGGGAGACCGCTGGCGACCATGTAGGCATCTCCAATGGTTTCCACCTAAAATAATCCAGAATTATACATGTTTGTTATCCTTAATCTTATCATTCCCTGCTGGTTACAATATATCAGTTTGGAGTCCAGGTTGTATAACTCACAGTACATTGTCTAAGCTAAATACAACTGTACCAAACCCTCAGCTCTGAAAAATATTAGCTGTTTGTAGGCCTTTGTCTCCTGCAGATCATAATGTAATCCAGCTTTCTGGTCGGAAAGGTTTAACGGTTGACATATTTGATAATTCAGCACAAAATGTTAGTGATAAATGTGACAATGTATAAAGTTATTTACATAATATACAATGTATCACATTGTGTCTCACCTTGTACACATCGTACGCTTTGATAATCTCATCGAACAGGCTGTACAAGTCATTGAGCAGATCCACAACCTGGAGCGGACTGCTGGACGAACACAGGGTGGTGAACCCCACAATGTCCGAGAAGAAGATGGTCACCGAGCTGAAGCTTTCCGGCTCCACCGACTTACCGGCCATCATCCTATCCTCTACTACTTATTTTTTTTGTTGCCATAACATTATTGCTGATGATACAGGAGAGCCGAGGCTGAGGTACTCATTGCTGGTTACCTTGCCACCCATAGGACTAATAAATTGCACTGCAGCTACTCAGCAGGACAAACCCCAGAATCTATTCAGCTGTTACTTGCTGCTGATTCTTCTGCTACCTGTTATTTCACTAACAAAGGATCTGTTGCATTTTTTCATCATCTCCATTTCCAGTGTAAGTCCGCTGCCTAAGCAGCTACAGTGACGGGGCACACCACCCCCTACACTCTGCCGGTGACCCTGATCACCTACAACAGGAGTGCCAGGAAAAACTTTTGTGTCCCCATACTGCCCCCGGTGGGACGTTGAACATTTACATATAAGTATTACATACATCCAGAGCACATCTACAGATTAGTTACTAATATATCACACACATGCAACAACCCTGTGCAACATCACCCACCGGGGCCTAGGCTTTTCTTGGGGCCGGAGCAGCCGGGGCCCAGAATACCGGAGTGGCTGACGGTTGCGGCCTAGGCACGCTAGTGTCACGTGCTTGGTATTGGGACTGGAGGGCTGTCCTACAGCCTGGCAGGTCTCCAGCAGGTAGTGTGTGCAAGAAATGATATAGGGAGAGGCTGTGGTACTGGTTCTCCCTGGGGCAGCCCTTACAGTCTCTAGTATAGTCCCTGGATAATAGATGAGAGCCCTTGATGTGTGACGGCCATAGCAGGGACCAGACGGAGGCACGTTGTGCAAAAATACTTACAGTTCTTTTTCGAACCACAGCAGGCAACGCCAAACATTGTGCAGAGGGCCCATTTTCCTGTTCCCCTATAGTGGCTGTTTGGTGCATTGACTCTCTTTCCTATACCTCTACTTAATTTTTTTGTTGCCATAACATTATTGCTGATGATACAGGAGAGCCGAGGCTGAGGTACTCATTGCTGGTTCCTGCCACCCATAGGACTAATAAATTGCACTGCAGCTACTCAGCAGGACACCCCAGGAATTCTATTCAGCCTGTTACTTGCTGCTGATTTCTTCTGCTACCTGTTAGTTCACTAACAAAGGATCTGTGCATTTTTCATCATCTCCATTTCCAGTGTAAGTCCCTGCCTAAGCAGCTACAGTGACGGGCATCACCCCCTTACCATCTGCCGGGACCTGTCACCTACAACAGGAGTGCCCCAGGAAAAAACTTTTGTGTCCCCATACACTGCCCCCGGTGGGACGTTGAACATTTACATATAAGTATTTACATACATTCAGATGCACATCTACAGATTAGTTACTAATATATCACACACATGCAACAACCCTGTGCAACATCACCCACCGGGGCCTAGGCTTTTCTTGGGGCCTGGAGGCAGCCGGGGCCCAGAATACCGGAGTGGCTGACGGTTGCGGCCTAGGCACGCTAGTGTCACGGTGCTTGGTATGGGGACTGGAGGGCTGTCCTACAGCCTGGCAGGTCTCCAGCAGGTAGTGTGTGCAAGAAATGATATAGAGGGAAAGACTGTGGTACTGGTTCTCCCTGGGGCAGCCCTTACAGTCTCTAGTATAAGTCCCTGGATAATAGATGAAGAGCCCTTGATGGTGATACGGCCATAGCAGGGACCAGACGGAGGCAACGTTGTGCAAAAATAACTTACAGTTCTTTATTCGAACCAACAGCAGGCAACGCGCCAAACGATTCTGTGCAGAGGCCGGATTGTTATATAGTCTGGATTACTGGAGTGGCCATGGAGAGTGAACCGCAGGAGTTTGTTCACCCGCCTGGTTGTAGATGCAGACTGGGATGTAGCTGTGTCCAATGCTGGAAGCTGCAGCTTTAATCCTGGGTGTGCTGTGTGTGTGGGCACTAGAGCTGTGTCTCTGGTCACTCAGTGATCTAATGGATGTGCTCTCTAGGAGAGCTGGGTTCCAAGAGCTTGGGCTGTAAGAAGTTTCTGGAACTCAAGACCTCTAACCCCTCCCTGCAGGGCCGCATCTGCCAGATTTTCATCTCGCCTCAGGCGGCAGAATGCGGGTCCCTGTAAAGGGCGGCAAAATTTGCCGCTCTAAAGTGGGCGATTCGGGCGTCCGTTAAGACACAGGCGCGATTTATATGCCTTTCCGGCAGCTGCGTCGCTCCGTTCTAATCAGCGACACAGGCGTCATGACGTCACGCTGCCTGTGTCACTGTGCGGAGCCGCGGCTCACAGGAGAGCCGCGTGAAGAACGGAGCCGCCCACCGAGGCAACAGTCCGCCTGCAGGTGAGTATATATTTTTATTGTTTTTCATGTACTTTAATTCGCACTGTTCTGGCCTCAACAGTGCTCTACCACGAGTCCCAGTGTCACGGGTGCTCCCGCGATCCCTGTCACGGATCGCGGGCGCATCCATGCTCCTTCATGTGCCCCCGCTGCTGCCCGGTCTCACTTACCTCTCCCGGCTCCTGCGCTTCCTCGGACTGCCGTGCGCGCGTGCCTGTGTTCCCGTTCCCACCTGCCTGGACCTCCTGTTGCTGACCCCGGACTTGGACCTGACGTTGCATCTCTGCCGCTTGCCTGTGCCTGGACCTGTCTACGAGATTGTCATCCACTAAGGTACCTCGACCACGGCTGCCACCATAGGCTAGTCACACCTGGGAACGACCTAGTGGTATCCTGCCGCAGCAAGTCCAACCCGCTTTGCGGCGGGCTCTGGTGAATACCAGGTGCCGCTAGGCTCCGGTTCCGGGTGTTGGCTAGTTACATCTCCCGCGGTGGTCCAGAGGATCCACTGATCCTAACAGTAAGATCCGGCCATGGATCCCGCCGAGGCTCCTTCTCCCAGTCAGCCTTTGTTTTTATTTAAAAAAATGTCATTTTAGTGCCTAATATATTGTGCCCAACCCATGGCACTTTAGACAAACACCCCAAAAATCCTTCTGCGAGTTGTCCTGAGTATGGCAATACCACACATGTGCCAATAATTGACAGGCTGGGCACACAGTAGGGCTGAGAACGGAAGGAGCAAAATTTTGCCTTTGGAGCTCCGGTTACACATGTTTGGATTTGGAGTGCCATGTCATGTTCGCAGGGCCCTAGGGGTACCAGTGTAATAGAAACCCCCGAGAAATTTACCATTTTGGAAACTTCACCCCTCAAAGAATTTATCATTGGTTGTGGCGAGCATTTTAACCCCCAACATCAAAGCAAAAATTGTGTTTTTATCTCAAAAATGTCATTTTTGTGCCTAAATTATTGTGCCCAACTTATGCTACTTTAGACAAATACCCCAAAAATCATTCTGTGGGTTGTTGGAAATACCACACATGTGCCAAAAATTGACAGGCTGGGGACTGGCAGGGCTGATAAGAGAAGGAGCAACATTTTGCTTTTGGAGCACCCTTGTCACTAGACAAGCATTGCTTTCTCAAATGTGTCATTGTAGTGACAAATGAAATCAGCCCAAGTCATGCCACTTTGGATAAACACCCCAAAAATCATTCTGCAAGTTATTAATGGGTATGGCAATACCCCATGAGTGGCAATAGTCTACAGGCCGGGGACATGACAGGGCTGACAAGGGACAAGCAAAATTTAGCTTTTGGAACACCCTTTTCACTAGACTGATGTTGGGGTGTCCCTGAGGTATCAGTACAATAGAAACCCCGGAGTAGTGACCCCATTTTAGGAAAGGGCACCCCTCAAAGAACTTATCTAGGGTTGTATGAACATTTTAACCCCTGAGATGCACGGCCTAATGTAATACAAAGTGAAGGGGGCAGTGTAAGAATTGCATTTTTTTCTCAAATGTGCCATAGTAGGAAGAAATGTATTCAGCCCAACTCATGCCTGTTAGGATCAGTGGATCCTCTGGACCACCGCGGGAGATGGAACTAGTCAACACCCGGAACCGGAGCCTAGCGGCACCTGGTATTCACCAGAGCCCGCCGCAAAGCGGGTTGGACTTGCTGCGGCAGGATACCACTAGGTCGTTCCCAGGTGTGACTAGCCCACGGTGGCAGCCGAGGTCGAGGTACCTTAGCGGATGACAATCTCGTAGACAGGTCCAGGCACAGGGTCAGGGCAGGCGGCAGGGATGCAACGTCAGGTCCAAGTCCGGGGTCAGCAACAGGAGGTCCAGGCAGGTGGGAACGGGAACACAGGCACACAGCAACACGGAGGAACTCAGGTAACACGGCAACACAGGACTCAGGAGTGGGAACACACAGGAATACGCAGGAATACAGGAATACACAGGAACGCAGGAATACTCGCTTGGAAGCTTTCTCTAAGGCTATGAGGCACAAAGATCCGGCAAGGAACACAGGAAGAGGCAGGATTCTTAAGCCGGGAGAGGTAAGTGAGACCGGGCAGCAGCGGGGGCGCATGGAGGAGCACGGATGCGCCCGCGATCCGAGACAGGGATCGTGGGAGCACCCGTGACAGTACCCCCCTTCAGCCTCCCTCTCTTCTTGGGCCTGAGAAAACATTGGAGTAGGCTCTTGTCCAGGATGTTATCCTCTGGCTCCCAAGATCTCTCCTCAGGACCAAATCCTTTCCAGTCTACCAGAAACAACCGCCTACCTCTCACTCTCTTAGTATCCAGGATCTCTTTCACCTCGAAGACATCGGTGGAATCAGCTTGTGGTGCCGGAGGAGGAGTAATTTGTCAGTTGAAGCGGTTGAAGATGACTGGCTTAAGGAGAGAATGTTAAAAGAGTTAGGAATGCGCATGCTGGGAGGCAGACGCAACTTGTAAGCCACCGGGTTGATGCGGCTGAGAATTTCAAATGGACCCAAAACAGGGGTCCCAATTTGTAGCTCGGGATCTTCAGCCGAACATACTTGGCGGACAGCCAGACCCTGTCACCAGGAGCTAAAACAGTAAATGGTCGGCGTCTTTTGTCTGCTTGACGCTTGGTCTGGGCTGTAGCTTGGAGCAATGAGGTGTGGACTTGCTCCCAGATGGCTTTCAGATCACGTACCAGGTCCTCCACCGCAGGAACATCTGCAGACATGGGTAACGGAAGAGGAGGCCGAGGATGCAGTTCGTAGTTAATAAAAAAGGGAGCAGAACCGGCAGAAGTGGAGTCCAGGGAATTGTAAGAGAACTCCGCCCATGGTAGAAGAGAGGCCCAGTCGTCCTGACGGGCAGAGACGAAGTGGCGGAGATAGCAACCTAAAGCCTGATTCACCCTCTCCACTTGGCCATTAGTCTGTGGGTAATAGGCAGAAGAGAAGTCCAAGTTCACCTGCAACTGGTTGCACAGAGATCTCCAGAATTTGGACACAAACTGAACTCCTCGATCCGAGACGATGTGCCGAGGGAGACCATGAAGCCGGAAAATATGCTGGAAGAAGAGGCTGGCGAGACGTGGAGCAGAAGGCAAACCTGGTAGTGGGACAAAGTGAGCCATCTTCGAAAAGCGGTCAGTCACCACCCAGATAACGGTGTTGCCAGAAGATGGCGGCAGATCCGTAACAAAGTCCATAGCCACATGAGACCATGGGCTGGTAGGCACGGGTAACGGCAACAGAAGACCAGCAGGTTTTAGTTGTGAGGGCTTGTTGCGGGCACAAAAGTCACAGGAACCCACAAAATCCCGAACGTCCTTGACCAAATCAGGCCACCAGTAGAATCGGGAAATTAGGGACTGGTGGATCACAATGGTGGCAAGATCAGGCTGACTGGGAGGAGAGCCTCGGCGGGATCCATGGCCGGATCTTACTGTCAGGATCAGTGGATCCTATGGACCACCGCGGGAGATGGAACTAGCCGACACCTGGGACCGGAATCTAAGTGGCACCTGGTTTTCACCAGAGACCGCCGCAAAGCGGGTTGGACTTGCTGTGGCAGGATACCACCAGGTCGTTCCCAGGCGTGACCAGCCTGCGGTGGCAGCCGAGGTTGAGGTACCTTAGCAGAAGACAGTCTCGTAGTCAGGGCAGGCGGGAGAGATGCGAGGTCAAGTCCAAATCCGGGGTCAGCAACGGGAGGTCCAGGCAGGTGGGAACGGGAACACAGGCACACGGAACACAGCAACACGGAGGAACTCGGGTAACACGGGAACACAGGACTCGGGAGTAGAGACACACAGGAATGCAGGAATACACAGGAATGCAGGAATACACAGGAACGCAGATAATCACCAGGAAGCTTTCTCTTAGGCTGCGAGGCACAAAGATCCGGCAGGGAACACAGGAAGAGGCAGGATTCTTAAAGGTGAGGTGTTCAGCCAGTGTACCAATTAGCGGTGCACTGGCCCTTTAAATTTTCAGAAGGAGCCGCGTGCGCGCCCTAGGAGGCGGGGACGCGCGCATACAGTAGTCCGGGGAAGAGCAGGAGCCGGGAGAGGCGAGTGAGACCGGGCAGCAGCGGGAGCACACGGAGGAGCACGGATGCGCCCGCGATCTGAGACAGGGATCGCGGGAGCACCCGTGACAGCAGCGGGGGCACACGGAGGAGCACGGATGTGCCCGCGATCCGAGATAGGGATCGCGGGAGCACCCGGGACAGTGTGGACATAAAAGTAAAAACATACACACAAAAATATTAACCTGTTCACGCTTGCATCCGATATATCGGACGCTGAGCTCAGTGGGAGGTGTCGGCATCGCCAGACGGTGGTGATTGGTGGTGTTGCAGAGAGTGGTGCTAGTGATCTGTCCCTTTACTGTACCCCAAAACACATCATTACCACCCCCATCGTCTGTTTTCCCTATCCCCCACAACTCCTCAATTGCGATCTGTTAGGGCGAGTAGTAGCAGTGTGGGGGAGCAGTAGCAGTGTGGTGGAGTAGCACGGAGGAGTAGGCGTAGCGCCGAGGAGGAGCAGGCCGTGAGTGGAGCAGGCCTTGTGTGGAGCAGGATCAGGCCTTGTGTGGAGCAGGATCAGGCCTTCTGTGGAGCAGGAGCAGCCGTTGTGTGGAGGAGGAGCAGCCGTTGTGTGGAGGAGGAGCAGGCGTTGTTCTGTGTAGGTTGTGTACTATCCCCCCCATCATGTCCCAGAAGACATACACTGACTTGAAGGCATATAATTATATGGCCTCCGATATGGAGTCAGCTAGTGGGGACGAGTGTGTGGACGTTTTATTTGTCACCTCGTCCTCACAAAGCGAAGGCAGTGCTGAAGGTAGTGCTGAAGTGCCTGGGACTTCTGAAGTGCCTTGGTACAAGGACAAGAAGAGATCGCATCATGATTTTTGGGGTGTTTGTATCCCGTGGCAGTAGCTGGGCACAAGATGACAATGGATATTTTGCACTATGCACTTCATCTTTGGGGTCCATCTGTGGGGTTAAAATGCTCACTACACCTCTAGATTAATTCATGGAGGGTTGTAGTTTTCAAATATGGTCAGTTCTCTTTTACTGTACTGATCCCTAAGGGCATCTACAAATGTTTTATAGTGCAAATAAAAAAAAAAAGTAAATGTCTGTGCTCCAATTCTTTTCCGAGCCCTGCCATGTCTCCATTTTGTAGATTATTGCCACTTACTTGGGAGAACCTGCATGATGATTATTGGGGTGTTTGTCTCCAGTGGCATGAATTGGGTAAAATACTTTTGACACTACAGTGACAAATTTTGAGAAATTGCAGAGCAAATTTTACTTGACACCATTCAATTTGTGTTTCATTTGAGCATGGATCTTATGGGTTAAAATGCTCATACAACCCTAAATAATTGCTTTGATGGTTGCTCTTTCCTAAAATGGGGTCACTACTCTGGGGTTTCTATTGTACTGGTACCTCAGGGCCGCCCCAACACTAGTCTAGTGAAAAGGGTGCTCCAAATGCTAGATTTTTCTTGTCCCTTCTCAGGCCTGCCGTGTCTCCAGCCTGTAGACTACTGTCACACAGGGGGTATGCCATACCCGTAGTAACCCATAGAATGATTTTTGGGGTGCTTATCCACTGTGGCATTGTCACGGGTGCTCCCGCGATCCCTGTCTCGGATCGCGGGCGCATCCGTGCTCCTCCATGTGCCCCCGCTGCTGCCCGGTCTCACTTACCTCTCCCGGCTCCTGCGCTTCCCCGGACTGCCGTGCGCACGCGTCCCCGCCTCCTAGGGCACACGCGCGGCTCCTGCCGAAAATTTAAAGGGCCAGCGCACCGCTAATTGGTGCACTGGCTGAACACCTCACCTTTAAGAATCCTGCCTCTTCCTGTGTTCCTTGCCGGATCTTTGTGCCTCATAGCCTTAGAGAAAGCTTCCAAGCGAGTATTCCTGCGTTCCTGTGTATTCCTGTGTGTTCCCACTCCTGAGTCCTGTGTTGCCGTGTTACCTGAGTTCCTCCGTGTTCCTCCTGAGTTCCCACCTGCCTGGACCTCCCGTTGCTGACCCCGGACTTGGACCTGACGTTGCATCCCTGCCACCTGCCCTGACCCTGTGCCTGGACCTGTCTACGAGATTGTCATCCGCTAAGGTACCTCGATCTCGGCTGCCACCATGGGCTAGTCACACCTGGGAACGACCTAGTGGTATCCTGCCGCAGCAAGTCCAACCCGCTTTGCGGCGGGCTCTGGTGAATACCAGGTGCCGCTAGGCTCCGGTTCCGGGTGTTGACTAGTTCCATCTCCCGCGGTGGTCCAGAGGATCCACTGATCCTAACAGGCATGAGTTGGGCTGAATACATTTCTTCCTACTATGGCACATTTGAGAAAAAAATGCAATTCTTACACTGCCCCCTTCACTTTGTATTACATTTGGCCGTGCATCTCAGGGGTTAAAATGTTCATACAACCCTAGATAAGTTCTTTGAGGGGTGCCCTTTCCTAAAATGGGGTCACTACTCCGGGGTTTCTATTGTACTGATACCTCAGGGACACCCCAACATCAGTCTAGTGAAAAGGGTGTTCCAAAAGCTAAATTTTGCTTGTCCCTTGTCAGCCCTGCCATGTCCCCGGCCTGTAGACTATTGCCACTCATGGGGTATTGCCATACCCATTAATAACTTGCAGAATGATTTTTGGGGTGTTTATCCAAAGTGGCATGACTTGGGCTGATTTCATTTGTCACTACAATGACACATTTGAGAAAGCAATGCTTGTCTAGTGACAAGGGTGCTCCAAAAGCAAAATGTTGCTCCTTCTCTTTTCAGCCCTGCCAGTCCCCAGCCTGTCAATTTTTGGCACATGTGTGGTATTTCCAACAACCCACAGAATGATTTTTGGGGTATTTGTCTAAAGTAGCATAAGTTGGGCACAATAATTTAGGCACAAAAATGACATTTTTGAGATAAAAACACAATTTTTGCTTTGAAACATTTAATTTGCATTCAATTGTGACCAGCATGTTGGGGGTTAAAATGCTCGCCACAACCAATGATAAATTCTTTGAGGGGTGTAGTTTCCAAAATGGTAAATTTCTCGGGGGTTTCTATTACACTGGTACCCCTAGGGCCCTGCGAACATGACATGGCACTCCAAATCCAAACATGTGTAACCGGAGCTCCAAAGGCAAAATTTTGCTCCTTCCGTTCTCAGCCCTACTGTGTGCCCAGCCTGTCAATTATTGGCACATGTGTGGTATTGCCATACTCAGGACAACTCGCAGAAGGATTTTTGGGGTGTTTGTCTAAAGTGCCATGGGTTGGGCACAATATATTAGGCACTAAAATGACATTTTTTAAATAAAAACAACATTTTTGCTCTGCACCATTTACTTTGCATAAGATTTTGACCAGCATTCTTTGAGGGGTCTGGTTTCCTAAATGGTGACATCTTTGGGGGTTTTCTATTGTACGGTTACTTCAGGGGCTCTTCAAGTACACTGTGGCACCACAAAGCATTTGAAGCCAAATTGACCTTCCAAAAATAGTACAAACTCTGTTCTGGACATGGCTGTGGGACGAAACAGCAGTTGACATCCACATGTCTGGTATTGCCGTACTCGGAAGCAGAGCAAACATTTTCGGATGTTTATGTATATTTTTCCTTCAAAATGTGTCCAGTTTAGGGCTAAATGAGAATAATATTATTCAAAAATTTTAATTTCAAATTGTTCAATCCATTTTTGTTTGCTTCCAGAGAAAGAATGAAAGGGTTAACACACTTCTCAAATGCTGATTTGAATAGTTTGAGATGTTAGGTTCATAAATTGCTGTGTTCCGTGTGCCTGTGTTCCCGTTCCCACCTGCCTGGACCCTGTGCCTGGACCTGTCTACGAGATTGTCATCCGCTAAGGTACCTCGACCTCGGCTGCCACCGTGGGCTAGTCACACCTGGGAACGACCTAGTGGTATCCTACCGCAGCAAGTCCAACCCGCTTTGCGGCGGGCTCTGGTGAATACCAGGTGCCGCTAGGCTCCGGTTCCGGGTGTTGGCTAGCTACATCTCCCGCAGTGGTCCAGAGGATCCACTGATCCTAACAGTAAGATCCGGCCATGGATCCCGCCGAGGCTCCTTCTCCCAGTCAGCCTGATCTCGCCACTATCGTGATCCACCAGTCCCGGCAGATTGCAGCACAGCGGAATCAGCTAGAGCAAGTCACCGCCATGCTACAACAACTACTAGCTACCCAACATCAGCAACAGTCTCCTGAAGCGGCCGCTGCGACCCCTGCTACCCCGGCTTATCTTCCTGCTGCTGAACCCAGGCTACGCCTCTCTTTGCCCAGCAAGTATGATGGAGATCCCAAGATGTGCAGGGGCTTCATAACCCAGTGCTCCTTGCACATAGAACTCATGCCGTCGCAATTTGCCACAGAGCGGTCCAAGGTGGCATTTGTCCTCAGCCTTCTTTCCGGGAAAGCCCTGGCCTGGGTACTCCGCTATGGGACAGAGATGACCCGGTTGTGTCAAGCCTCACTGCGTTTCTGTCAGAGTTCCGGTCAGTCTTCGAGGAACCAGCACGAGCCTCCTCTACGGAGTCTGCATTGTTGAACTTGCGTCAGGGCAACTCATCGGTGGGAGAGTACGCAGTTCAATTCCGCACCCTGGCTTCTGAACTTGCTTGGAACGATGCAGCCCTCATCGCTACATTTAAGAAAGGGCTCTCTGCGCAGGTCAAGGACGCACTGGCAGCTCGGGACCTTCTATCTACTCTGAGTGACCTCATCACCTTGGCCACTCGAATTGATGTTCGGTTTAAGGAGCGAGCTGAGGAACTACGCTCCGAGTATCCTCAAGGCCGCGTTAGACGCATTCCTCGCCTGGCGCCAGTCTTCCAAAGGCCGCTCCAGGTCCCGCCTGAATCTTCTGCTGAGGAACCCATGCAGGTTGACCGAACCCGGCTCACTCTACAAGAGCGTTCCAGACGACGTCAGGAGAACTTGTGCATGTATTGTGCCAGCCCACAGCACTTCGTCGGGACTTGCCCTGTACGTCCCCAACGCCCGTGAAACGCCAGCACCTAGGCTTCTCAGGAGAAGCGTCCTTAGGTGTGAATAAAGCTTCTCCACGCTTGATTCTCCCTGTGCTCCTCAGCATTGGCACCGGTACTCCGGTCCAGGTTTCCGCTTTCCTGTATTCAGGCTCCACAGCGAACTTTGTAGATGCTGCACTGGTCGCCCTGCATCACTTCCCGGTGGTTCGTCTTGAGAAGCCCTTGTCCATTGCCTCAGTCAGTGGCCAGATTCTCTCCGTGCCTATCTGGTTTCGCACTGAACCCCAGCTCCTTCAAGTTGGTGCATTACATAAAGAGAGACTCTCCTTTTTTGTGGGGAGATTCTCCGTTGGGGTCCGGATTGCTCCTCACGCTGCATGACGGTTCCACATCCGCTCCCTGTCAGGACTGCTACCTTGTCTCCCAAGCCTCTGGAGGGACTTCCAGCTCCGTACCGGGACTTTGCAGACATGTTTTCTAAAAAACAAGCCGAGATCCTTCCTCCACATCGTCCCTCTGATTGCCCCATTGACCTGCTGCCTGGATCTTCTCCACCACGGGGTCGGGTGAATCAGACTTTAGGTTGCTATCTCTGCCACTTCGTCTCTGCCGGTCAGGACGACTGGGCATCTCTTCTACCATGGGCGGAGTTCTCTTACAATTCCCTGGACTCCACTTCTGCCGGTTCTGCTCCCTTTTTTATTAACTACGGACTGCATCCTCGGCCTCCTCTTCTGTTACCCACGTCTGCAGATGTTCCTGCTGTGGAGGACCTGGTACGTGATCTGAAAGCCATCTGGGAGCAAATCCACACCTCATTGCTCCGAGCTACAGCCCAGACCAAGCGTCAAGCAGACAAAAGACGCCGACCATTTCCTGTTTTAGCTCCTGGTGACAAGGTCTGGCTGTCCGCCAAGTATGTTCGGCTGAAGATTCCGAGCTATAAATTGGGACCCCGGTTCTTGGGTCCATTTGAAATTCTCGGCCGCATCAACCCGGTGCCTTACAAGATGCGTCTGCCTCCCAGCATGCGCATTCCTAATTCTTTCCACGTTTCTCTCCTTAAGCCAGTCATCTTCAACCGCTTCAACCGACAAATTACTCCTCCTCCGGCACCACAAGCTGATTCCACCGATGTCTTCGAGGTGAAAGAGATCCTGGATACTAAGACTGTGAGAGGTAGGCGGTTGTTTCTGGTAGACTGGAAAGGATTTGGTCCTGAGGAGAGATCCTGGGAGCCAGAGGATAACATCCTGGACAAGAGCCTACTCCAACGTTTTCTCAGGCCCAAGAAGAGAGGGAGGCCGAAGGGAGGGTGGGTACTGTCACGGGTGCTCCAGCGATCCCTGTCACGGATCGCGGGCGCATCCGTGCTCCTTCATGTGCCCCCGCTGCTGCCCGGTCTCATTTACCTCTCCCGGCTCCTGCGCTTCCTCAGACTGCGGCTCACGACGAAAAATTAAAGGGCCAGCGCACCGCTAATTGGTGCACTGGCAGAACACCTCACCTTTAAGAATCCTGCCTCTTCCTGTGTTCCTTGCCGGGATTGTTCCTCACGCTGCATGACTGTTCCACATCCGCTCCCTGTCAGGACTGCTACCTTGTCTCCCAAGCCTCTGGAGGGACTTCCAGCTCCGTACCGGGACTTTGCAGATGTGTTTTCTAAAAAACAAGCAGAGACCCTTCCTCCACATCGTCCCTATGATTGTCCCATTGACCTGCTGCCTGGATCTTCTCCACCACGGAGTCGGGTGTATCCGCTCTCGGTTCCTGAGACTGCCGCTATGTCGGAATATGTTAAGGAAAATTTGCAAAGAGGTTTAATCCGCAAATCCTCCTCACCAGCTGGCGCTGGTTTCTTTTTTGTCATTAAAAAGGATGGTTCTCTCCGCCCATGTATAGACTATCGCGGTCTTAACAAGGTCACCGTTAAGAATCGCTATCCTCTGCCGCTTATCACGGAGCTATTTGATTGTCTGCGGGGTGCAAGAATTTTTTCCAAATTAGATCTTCCTGGGGTCTACAACCTCATCCGCATCAGGAAGGGTGACGAGTGGAAGACCGCCTTTAACACCCGTGATGGGCATTTTGAATATCTAGTTATGCCCTCCGGACCAGCCGTTTTCCAAGAATTTGTGAATGATATTTTCCGGGACTTATTGTACAGTTGTGTTGTGGTTTACCTGGATGACATCCTTGTGTATTCTGCCGATCTGGAGTCCCACCAGTCTCATGTATGGCAAGTTCTCAGCCGCCTCAGGATGAAGCACCTCTATGCCAAGCTGGAGAAGTGACAGTTTCATCAGAAGAGCCTCCCATTCCTCGGCTACATAATTTCTGATAAAGGTTTGCAGATGTTATCTGCGGTTCTTCAGTGGCCACGCCCAGTGGGACTGCGAGCTATGAACACCTCACCTTTAAGAATCCTGCCTCTTCCTGTGTTCCTTGCCGGATCTTTGTGCCTCATAGCCTTAGAGAAAGCTTCCAAGCGAGTATTCCTGCGTTCCCGTGTATTACTGCGTATTCCTGTGTATTCCTGTGTGTTCCCGCTCCTGAGTCCTGTGTTGCCGTGTTACCTGAGTTCCTCCGTGTTGCTGTGTTCCGTGTGCCTGTGTTCCCGTTCCCACCTGCCTGGACCTTGCTGTGTTCCGTGTGCCTGTGTTCCCGTTCCCACCTGCCTGGACCTCCTGTTGCTGACCCCTGACTTGGACCTGACGTTGCATCTCTGCCGCCTGCCCTGACCCTGTGCCTGGACCTGTCTACGAGATTGTCATCCGCTAAGGTACCTCAACCTCGGCTGCCACCGTGGGCTAGTCACACCTGGGAACGACCTAGTGGTATCCTGCCGCAGCAAGTCCAACCCGCTTTGCGGCGGGCTCTGGTGAATACCTGCCGCAGCAAGTCCAACCCGCTTTGCGGCGGGCTCTGGTGAATACAAGGTGCCGCTAGGCTCCGGTTCCGGGTGTTGGCTAGTTACATCTCCCGCGGTGGACCAGAGGATCCACTGATCCTAACAGGCCATAAATATTTTATACTGGGGGGGATTCAGTATATATTATATGAGGCCAGAATCATTTTATACTGGGGGGGGGATGCTATATATATTATTTGGGGCTATAATTATTTTATACTGGGGGGGATTCAGTATATATTATATGGGGCCAGAATCATTTTATACTGGGGGGCTGTATATATTATATATCACTATATTACTAAGCTGGGGGAATGTATATGGGATACAGTATATCACTAAACTGGGGAGCTGTATATAGGATACAGTATATTACTAAGCAGGTGGGCTGTATATGGGGTACAGTAAATGATTGATAGAATGATAAGCATTTGATCGTAGTGTGAATCATACATGTGGGACTAAATACACTTAAAGGGATAGGTAGAGCACTTATCTTTTCATATGACACTTTATTGGTCTGCATAGATGTGGAACCGGTGCATACCAATATGAGATTTGTGTTTGTACAAGTATCAATTTTTTGGGATTCACAGAGAACATATTGGGGCACATTTACTTACCTGGTCCCTGCGCGATCCCCAATCCGGATGGTCCGACATGGATGAACTCTGGCGCGATTCATGAAGATCGTGCGCCCGATATCCTGCATGTGTCGCTTCCCCGATCAGGTCCGCCGGAGTTCACCTTCTTCCTCCCAGTACATGTAAGTGCATTGGGTGTTAAACAAATTTAAAAGGTTAATTCCCGCGCGTAGTCCGAATCCATCGGATCGTCCGTGGCCCCTCCAAATTTGTGTCGCGTGAAAGCCGGCGCGATTGCGCAACAATCCAGTCATGTGCGACACAATCCCTGGCCCGATCCCGATGAAAATGCGGCCGTGGGACCCTTAGTAAATAAGGCCCATCCTGGCCATTGGGATTCTTTTCTGTTGAAGTTGTCAGATTTTGGGTTAAAATATCATTGTTTTGTTTACGTTTTGGAGCTGGGAGGCAAAGAAACCAAAGGTAAATATAGAGTTTTTTAAATTTTTAATAGGACTCTGTTATGTACATTTCATTAATGGTGGAGGGGGGGAGTTCTGCTGTGGACATTTCATTAAAAGGGGGCATCTGCTGTTGACATCTCATTAAATGGGGGCATCTGCTGTGTACCTTTCTTTACAGGGTAGCATCTGCTGTAGATATTTCAATAAAGGGGTCATCGTCAGAGGACATTTCTGTAAAGTGGAGCTCTGCTGTGGACATATAATTAAAGGGGGGCTCTGTTGTAGACATTTCTTTAACACTTTACCGCATTTGGATGTTCTTGAACATCCGAAATAGAGCAAACACCCGTAGCTAACTCCTACGATCGGTGCTAGCACCAAATGCAGGTGTTAACCCTTTGATTGCCCCCAACAAAGCTGCTGGTGGTGTGTGGGTGCCGCCATCTTTGCTTGCATCGTCCACTGCTATGACAGCCTCGGATCACACAAAGACTCCAGACTGTCATGTTTTAGGCTATCTATTACAATGTGCGATTTGCACATTATAATAGATGATGTGCAAAATCCCCATATACTGCCATACTGTAGTATACAGGAGAGCCGCGTGAAGACCGGAGCCGCGCGCCGAGGGAGCAGCTGCCTGCAGGTGAGTGTGATTTTATTATTATTTTATTATACTGTATATGGGGTACAGTATATTACTAAGCTGGGGGGCTGTATATGGGGTACAGTATATTACTAAGCTTGGGGGCTGTATATGGGATACAGTATATTACTAAGCTGGGGGGGATGTATATGGGATACAGTATATTACTAAGCTGGGGGGCTGTATATGGGGTACAGGTATATTACTAAGCTGGGGGTGATATGGGTACATATTTATGGCGGGACTGTATATGGGATACAGTAATTACTAGCTGGGGCTGTATATGGGAACAGTATATTACTAAGCTGGGGGGATGTATATGGGATACAGTATATTACTAAGCTGGGGGGCTGTATATGGGGTACAGTATATTACTAAGCTGGGGGGCTGTATATGGGTACAGTATATTACTAAGCGGGGCTGTATATGGTGCGGATACAGTATATTACTAAGCTGGGGGGCATATGGGATACAGTATATTACTAAGCTGGGGGCTGTATATGGGGTACAGTATATTACTAAGCTGGGGGCTGTATATGGGTACAGAATATTACTAAGCTGGGGGGCTGTATATGGGATACAGTATATTACTAAGTGGGGACTGTATATGGGATACAGTATATACTAAGCTGGGGGCTGTATATGGGATACAGTATATTACTAAGCTGGGGGCTGTATATGGGTACAGTATATTACTAAGCTGGGGGGTGTATATGGGGACAGTATATACTAAGCTGGGGGCTGTATATGGGATACAGTAATTACAAGCTGGGGGATGTATATGGGATACAGTATATTACTAAGCTGGGGGGGTATATGGGGTACAGTATATTACTAAGCTGGGGGCTGTATATGGGTACAGTATATAAAGCTGGGGGGGCTGTATATGGGGGTACAGTAGATATAAGCTGGGGGATTGGATATGGGTACAGATATTACTAAGATGGGGGGGCTGTATATGGGATACAGTATATTACTAAGCTGGGGGCTGTATATGGGATACAGTATATTACTAAGCTGGGGGGATGTAATATACTGTATCCCATATACAGCCCCAGCTTAGTAATATACTGTATCCCATCATACTATCCCCCCGCTTAGTAATATAACTGTACCCCATATACAGCCCCAGCTTAGTAATAACTGTACCCATATAATCCCCCCAGCTTAGTAATATACTGTATCCCTATACAGCCCCCAGCTTAGTATATACTGTACCCATATCAGCCCCCAGCTTAGTAATATCTGTACCCCATTACGAGCCCCATCTTAGTATACTGATCCCATATACAGCCCCAGCTTAGTAATATACTGTCCCATATCGCCCCCCAGCTTAGTAATAGTCCTGTATCCCTATACATCCCCCACCCCTTAGTATTACTGTATCCCAATACAGCCCCCCCAGCTTAGTAATATACTGTATCCAATACACATCCCCCCAGCTTATGTAATATACTGTACCCCATATACGCCCCCCCAGCTTAGTAATATACTGTTACCCATATCAAGCCTCCCCAGCTTAGTATAACTGTACCCCAATACTCCCCCAGCTTAGTAATATATGTATCCCATATACATCCCCCCGCGTAGTAATATACTGTATCCCATATACAGCCCCCAGCTTAGTAATATACTGTACCCCATATACTCCCCCCCACTTGTAATATACTGTACCCATATACGCCCCCAGCTTAGTAATATACTGTATCCCTATACAGCCCCCAGCTTGTAAATATACTGTAATCCCATTATCAGCCCCAGCTTATAATAAGACTGTATCCCATATACAGCCCCCCAGCTTAGTAATATACTGTATCCCATATACATCCCCCCCAGCTTAGTAATACTGTACCCCATATACACCCCCAGCTTAGTAATATACTGTATCCCATATACAGCCCCCCCAGCTTATATATACTGTATCCATACGTCCCCCAGCTTAGTAATTACTGACCCATATACAGCCCCCAGCTTATTAATATACTGTATACCACCTATACACACCCCCAGCTTAGTAATATACTGTATCTCCCATATACACCCCCAGCTGAAAATACTGTAATCCCATATACCCCCAGCTTAGTAATATACTGTATCCCTATACAGTCCCAGCTAGTAATATACTTACTGTACCCATAACACCCCCCAGCTTAGTAATATACTGTACCCCATATACAGCCCCCCACTTAGTAATATACTCTGTATCCCATATACTCCCCCCGCTTAGTAATATACTGTATCCCATATACCAGCCCCCTTAGTAATATACTGTATCCCATATACAGCCCCCCACTTAAGTCATATACTGTACCCCAGATAGATCCCCTCAGCTTGTAATATACGGTATCCCATATACAGCCCCCGCTTAGTAATAACTGTACCCTACCTATATCCACCACTTAGTAATATACTTTACCCATATACATCCCCCCAGCTAGTAATATACTGTACCCCATATACAGCCCCCCAGCTTATAATATACTGTATCCCCTAACCGCTCCCGCTTAGTAATATACTGTATCCCATATACAGCCCCCCAGCTTAGTAATAATACTGTACCCCATAATACAGCCCCCCCGCTTAGTAATATACTGTATCCCATATCATCCCCTCTTAGTAATATACTGTATCCCATATACATCCCCCCCCCCTTAGTAATATACTGTATCCCATATACATCCCCCCACGACTTAGTATTAGTATCCCATATCACCCCCCCAGCTTAGTAATACTGTACCCCATATCCCGCCCCCACAGCTTAGTAATATCCTGTTCCCATATACAGCCCCCCAGCTTAGTAATATACTGTATCCCATATACAGCCCCCCATCTTAGTAATATCTGTATCCCCATATACACCCCCCCCCCAGCTAAGTAATATACTGTATCCCATATACACCCCAGCTTAGTAATATACTGTACCCCATATACACCCCCAGCTTATTAATATACTGTACCCCATATACAGCCCCCCAGCTTAGTAATATACTGTATCCCATATACAGCCCCCCAGCTTAGTAATATACTGTACCCCATACACCCCCCCCCCAGCTAGTAATACTGTCCCATATACATCCCCAGCTTAGTAATATACTGTACCCTATACATCCCCCCAGCTTAGTAATATACTGTATCCCATATACAGCCCCCAGCTTAGTAATATACTGTATCCCATATCATCCCCCCAGCTTAGTAATATACTGTACCCCCATATACACCCCCCAGCTTAGTAATATACTGTACCCCATATACAGCCCCCAGCTTAGTAATATACTGTACCCATATACACCCCCAGCTTAGTATATACTGTACCCCATAACACCCCCCCCACTTAGTATATACTGTACCCATATACAGCCCCCCAGCTTAGTAATATACTGTATCCCATATACATCCCCCCAGCTTAGTAATATACTGTACCCAATAACAGCCCCCACTTAGTAATATACTGTACCCATAGACATCCCCCCAGCTTGTAATATACTGTTCCCATATACATCCCCCAGCTTAGTAATATACTGTATCCCAATACAGCCCATCTTAGTAATATACTGTACCCCTATACAGCCCCCACAGCCCCATTAGTATATACTGTACCTAACCCATCGCCCCCACTTAGTAATATACTGTATCCCATATACCAGCCCCCCAGCTTAGTAATATACTGTATCCCCCTATAACTCCCCAGCTTAGTAATATACTGTACCCCATATATCCCCCCAGCTTAGTAATATCTGTACCCCATATTACAGCCCCCAGCTTAGTAATATACTGTATACCCCCCCAGCTATAATCTCCCACTCCCCCCCGCTAGTAATATACTGTACCCCATATACAGCCCCCAGCTTGTAATATACTGTATCCCATATACAGCCCCATTTTAGTAATATACTGTACCCCATATACACCCCCCCAGCTTAGTAATACACCGCACCCCATATACAGCCCCCCCCCAGCTTAGTAAATACTATCCCATATACACCCCCTTAGTAATAATACTGTACCCATATACAGCCCCCCAATTAGATAATATACTGTATCCTCATATAACAGCCCCCAGCTTAGTAATATACTGTATCCCATATACCCCCCCCCCCTTAGTAATAACTGTACCCTATACATCCCCCAGCTTAGTATATACGGTACCCCATATACATACCCACACCCAGCTTAGTAATATACTGTACCCATATACAGCCCCCCAGCTTAGTAAATAACTGTACCCCATATACAACCCCCAGCTTAGTAATATACTGTATCCCATATACACCCCCCAGCTTAGTAATATACTGTATCCCATATACACCCCCCAGCTTAGTAATATACTGTACCCCATATACAGCCCCCCAGCTTAGTAATATACTGTATCCCATAACATCCCCGCTTAGTAATATACTGTATCCCATATAAGCCCCCAGCTAGTAATTACTGTACCCCATACATCCCCTCAGCTTAGTAATATACTGTACCCCATATACAGCCTCCCAGCTTAGTAATATACTGTCCCCATATACAACCCCCCAGCTTAAGTAATATTACTGTACCCCATATACAGACCCAGCTTAGTAATATACTGTATCCACTACAGCTCCCCAGCTTAGTAATATACTGTACCCATATACAGCCCCCCAGCTTAGTAATATACTGTACCCCATATACAGCCCCCCAGCTTAGTATATACTGTATCCCATATACAAACCCTGCAGTAATATGACTGTACCCCTATCCCCCCCCGCTTAGTAATTACTATTGTACCACCCCATATACAGCCCCCCAGCTTAGTAATATACTGTAATCCCCCTATACATCCCCCCAGCTTAGTAAATACTGTATCCCATATCGCCCCCCAGCTTAGTAATATACTGTACCCCATATACATCCCCCCAGCTTAGTAATATACTGTACCCATATACACCCCCCAGCTTAGTATATCTGTAACCCCGTCATACATCCCCCAGCTTAGTAAATATCGTATCCCTAATCCCCATCTTAGTATATACTGTACCCATATACACGCCCCCCGCCTTAGTAAATACTGTACCCCATTACACCCCCCAGCTTAGTAATTACTGTTCCCATATACAGCCCCCCAGCTTAGTACTTACTTACCCATATACACCCCCGCTAGTAATATACTGTATCCCATATACATCCCCAGCTTAGTATTATCCTGTATCACATTACATCCCCAGCTTAGTAATATTGACCCACCCCATATACACTCCCCCCACTTAGTAATATACTGTACCCATAACAGACCTCCCAGCTTAGTAATATACTGTACCCAAAACCCATAACACCCCCCAGCTTAGTATATACTGTATCCCATATACCCCCCAGCTTAGTAATAACTGTATCCCATATACCGCTCCAGACTTCGTATATACTGTATCCCATAGACATCCCCCAGCTTAGTATATACTGTACTGTACCCCTATACCCCCCCAGCTTAGTAATATACTGTACCCATATACAGCCTCCCAGCTTAGATATACTGTACCCCATATCAATCCCCCAGCTTAGTGAATATACTGTATCCCATATACATCCCCCAGCTTAGTAATATAAACTGTACCCCATATACAGCCCCCCAGCTTGTAATATACTGTATCCCAATTACAGCCCCCAGCTTAGTAATATACTGTACCCCATATACACCTCCCCACTTAGTAATTACTGTATCCCAATATCAGCCCCAGCTAGTAATATACTGTAATCCCATAGACTCCCCCCCCGCTTAGTAATATACTGTACCCCATATACATCACCCCCACCCCACTTAGTATATACTGTATCCCATATACAGCCCCCCAGCTTAGTAATATACTGTACCCCATAACATCCCCCCCCCACTTAGTAATACTGTACCCTCCATATACGCCCTACCGCTCTCTTAGTAATATACTGTATCCCATAATACAGCTCCCCAGTTTAGTATTACTGTATCCCAAACATCCCCCAGCTTAGTAATATAGTGATATATAATATATACAGCCCCCCGTATAAAATGATTCTGGCCCCATATAATATATACTGAATCCCCACCCAGTATAAAATAATTTATAGCCCCAAATAATAATATAGCATCCCCCCCCAGATTAATAACATGATTTGGCTCATACATATAGACTGAATCCCCCCAGTATAAATATTTATGGCCTTTCGATCAGTGGATCCTTGGTCCACCGCGGGAGAGATGTAACTGCCAAACACCCGGAAAATTACCGGAGCCCTAGCGGACACTTGTATCACCAAGCCCTCGCAAAGCGGGTGTGTGTACTTGCTCGGCAGGAATACACTAGGCAGTTCCCAAGGTGTGACTAGCCCACGGGGCAAGACGAGGTGTGAGGTACATTAGCGGATGCATCTCGAGACACGGATCCAGGACAGGGGTCAGGGCAGGCGGCAGAAGATGCAACAGGTCAATAACGTCAGGAGGTCTCACAGGGTCCAGGGCAGGGCGGGAACGGGACAGAGGTCCCCGGAACGGGACACAAACAGGCACAATCAGAAACTCAACCGGAACCCTTCAGTACCAGACGAACTACAAAGGACTGGTTGGCGAGAACACAAGGAATACACAAGGAATACGCAGGTATTACAACGGGAACACGGAATACTCGCTTGGAACTTTTCTCTAAAGGCTATGAGGCACAAAGATCGGCAAGAACACGGAAGAGGAGCAGGATTCTTAAAGATGAGGGTTCGCTGCCAGTGCACCAATTATGCGTGCGCTGCCCTTTAATTTTCGTCGTGAGCCGCGCGAAGTCTGAGAAGCGCAGGAGCCGGGAGAGGTAACATGAGAACCGGGAAGCAGCGGGGGCACATGAAGGAGCACGACGATCGCCGCGATCCGTGACAGGGATGCGTGGAGCACCCGTGTGTCATTACCCCCTCCCTTCGGGCCTCCTCTCTCCTCTTGGGCCTGGAGAAAACGTGGAGTAGGCTGCTTGTCCAGGTATGTTATCCTCCGGTCCCGATCTCTCTCTCGGACCAAATCCTTTCCAGTCTACCAGAAACAACCGCCTACCCTCCCTCACAGTCTTGTATCCAGGATCTTTTCATTTCACTCGAAGACACGGTGGATCAGCTTGTGGTGCCGGAGGAGGAGTAATATTTGTCGGTTGAAGCGGTGCAAGTGACTGGCTTACGAGGAGCAAACGTGGAAAGAATTAGGAATGCTCATGTTGGAGAGGCAGGAAGCATCTTGTGGCAACGTGTGATGCGGGGTCGACGAGAATTTCAAAGTGGACACGCAACCGAGGGGGGCAGAGAACAAGGAAGGACTCGTCAATTTATGAGCTCGGAATTCTTCTGACAGCCGAAACATGACTTTGCGTACAGCCAGACTTGTCACCAGAGCTAAAACGGAATGTCGTGCGCTCTTTGTCTGCTTGACGCTGTCTGGGCTGTAGCTCGGAGCAATGAGGGTGTGGATTTGCTCCCAGATGGCTTCAGATCACGTACCAGGTCCCCACAGTAGGAACACTCTGCAGACGTGGGAACCGAAGAGGCGGCCGAGGTGGATGCCAGTCCGTTAAAAGGATAATAAAAAGGGATCAGAACCGGCAGATAGACCGATGGAGTCCCAATCGTAAGAGAGAACTCCGCCCATGGTAAGGCGGATGCCCGTCGTTCGACCGGCCACGAGACGATGACGTAGCAGATGATAAGCAACCTAAGTCTGATTGACACCCTGTCCAATTGAGCCGTTAATCCCTGTGGGATAGGCAGAAGAGAGTCACAGTCATCACCGCAACTGATTGTTCACAGAGAATCTCTCAGAATTGGACAAACCACTGATAACTCCTCGTATCCGAGAGACAATTGCGAGGGAGACCATGAAGCCGAAAATATTCCTGGAGAAACAGGGGGGCTGAGCAAGACGTGGATGCAAAGGCAAACTCGGTAGAGGGACAAGTGAGAGATCTCGAAAAAGGCGCGTCATTCCCACCCAGGTTATAACGGTGTTGCGAAGATGGCGTAGATCCGTATAAACAAAGTCCATAGCCACATGAGACATGGGCTGGTAGCACCGTAACGGCAACACGAAGACCAGCAAGTTTTTTAGTCGTGAAATGGTTTGGCGCACAGAGCACAGGAACCACAAAAGTCCCGAACTCCTTGACCAAATCCGCCACCAGTAGAATCGTGGAAATTAAGGGCCACAGAGCGCTGCAACCCATGGTGCCCAGGCCACACGGAGAAGAATGTCCCCAGGTCAGAACCTCTTTTCGGAGACCAGTCGAAACATTGCCGGAGGCAGCTCCCGGAGGTCACCGCGCGGCAAGCACAATCCTGTCTGGTAGGAAACATATGCCCTCGGAGCAGAGTCCTTTCCCCCATACATCAGAAGCACGGGACAAAGGCAGTCAGCTTGTGGCTTATGTTTCTCTGAGGTGGCTGAAATGGCATTCAGAAGTCAAGCGTAGAAAAGAAAAGAGGGACCACCGGGCTGACGTGGATTCAAAACGCTGACCGTCTGAAAGGTCGACTGAAGGTTTTTGTGTGGTCCGTAAAAATGCTGGACGGAATCGGGGCTCCCTCTCAAGCAGATGAATGCCACTTCAAAGCCATTTGATTGGCTAGAAGCTTTTTTCCCCGATCTCCAATGGAATAAGTTTCTCTCCGCGGAGTAGAAGGTTTTGGAGAAGAACCCAAAGTGATGTTCGTCCCACTGGGAGCACCTTCTGGTTAGGGACTGGACCCCACACCCACGGAGGAGCGGCATCAAGCTCCACAGGAAGACTTTTTTCAGTATCACCGGTCGGGAAAGATATGAAGCGGAGGAAAAAGCAGTTTTAGATTATCGTGAAGGCTTCTTTCTTCTCTTGCTGCCTGTCGGGGCCAACACTGGGTTGCACCCTTTTTCGTAAAAGCGCCACGCACCATCGGCCGACCAAGATAGAATTGTGGGACTAAATTGTCTATAATAATTAGAAAGCCAGAAATCTTTGTATAGCTCGCGTCCACTGGGCAATGGCACACTGAAGAACCGCAGATAACTTGGACGATCCCTGCAAACCTTTATCAAAATTAATGTAGCCGAGAGATGGAAGCTCCCTGATGGAAAGTGGCACTCTCCAGCTTGCATAGAGGGAGTTGGTCCTGAGGCGGCTGAGATCGCCGGACATGAAGCTGGGAACTGGGACTCCAGATTGGCAGGAAGTAGAACACAGAGGAATGTCATCCAGCTCACACACAACAACACAACCCCTGTACAATAAGTCCACGGAACATATCATTTACAAATCCTGGAAAAGGCTGAGCGCATACAAAGTCCGACAGGTCATAACTAATTATTCACAGATGCCCATCACGGGTGTACAGGCGGGTTCTTCCACTCATCCCCTTCCTGATGTGGATGAGGTTTTAGGCCCGCCACGAAGATCAAATGTGGAAAAAATTCTTGCACCCGCAGCAATCAAATAGCTCCGTGAATAGCGCAGGAAGGATAGCGGTTCTTAACGGTGACCTTGGTTAAGACCGCGATAGTCTATCCGGGCGGCAGGAGCCATCCTTTTTTGTGACAAAAAAGAACCAGCGCCAGCTGGCGAGGAGGACTTTGCGGATGAAACCTCTTTGCAGATTTTTCCTTAGACATATTCCTGACAGGCGGCGTTCTACAGGAAACCGATAGAGCGGATACACCCCCCCACCGTGGTGGAGAAGATTCCAGGCACAGGTCAATGGGGCATCAGAGGGACGATGTTGGAGGAAGGATCCGGCTGTTTTTTAGAAACACATTGTCTGCAAAGTCCGGTCGGAGCTGGAGTCTCCCAGTAGCTTGGGAGAAAGGACAGTCCTGGACAGGGGAGGGATGTGGATAACCGCATGCATCGTGAGGAGCCAATCCGGACCCCAACGAGGATTCTCCCCACAAAAAGGAGAGTCTCTCTTTATGTAAGCACCAACTTGAAGAGCCGGGGTTCAGTGCTAACCAGATAGGCACGGAAGAATCTGGCCACGGAGCTGAGGCAATGGACAAGGCTTTCAAGACCGAACACCGGGAAGTTGGATGCAGGGCGACCATTGCAGCATCTACAAAGTTCCTGTGGAGCCTGAATACAGGAAGAGAACGCGGAAAAACTGGAACGGAGTACCGGTGCCAATGCTGAGGAAGCACAGGATAATCAAGTCGGGAAGACAGTTTATCACATCCTAAGGACGTCTCCCGAGAAGCCTAGGTGCTGGCTTCAACGGGCGTTGGGCACGTTACAGGGCAAAGTCCCGACGAAGTTGCTGTGGGCTGTCACAATACATGCAACAAGTTCTCCTGACGTCGTTCTGAAACGCTCTTGTAGAGTGAGGCGGCGGGTTCGGTCAAACCTGCCTGGGTTCCTCAGCCGAAGATTCAGGAGCGGGACCTGCGGCGGCCCTTTGGAAGACTGCGCCAGCGAGGAAGTTTTCTAACGCTGGCCTTGAGGATACTCGGGCGTAGTTTTCCTCAGCTCAGCTCTTAACGAACATCAATTCGAGTGGCCAACGGTAATGAGGTCACTCTAGTACGATAGAAGTCCCGAGCTGCCAGTGCGCCTGACCTGTCGCGAGAGCTCCTTCTTAAATGTAGCGATGAAGGGCTGCATCGTTACAACAAGTTCCAGAAGCCAGGGTGCGGAATTGGAACTGCGTACTCTCCCACCGTATGATTGCCCTGCGCAAAGTTCACAAGCAGACTCCGTATAGAGGAGGCTCGTGCTGGTTCCTCGAAGACTGACCGAACTCGACAGAAACGCAGTGAGGCTGACCAACCGGGTCATCGTCTGTCCCAGCGGAGTACCCAAGGCCATGGCCTTTTCCCCGGAAAGAAGGCTGAGAAAATGCACCCTTGGCCGACTGTGGCAAATTGCGACGTTCATATTCTATTTGCAAGGATCACTGGGTTATGAAGCCCCTGCACATCTTGGGTCTCCATCATACTTGCTGGGCACAGAGAGGCCGAGCCTGGGTTCAGCATCATGAGATAAGCCGTGGTAGCAAGGGTCGATACGGCCGCCTTCAGAGGACTGTTGTGATGTGGGAAGCTAGTAGTTGTTGTAGCATGGCGGGGACTTTGCTCTACGCTGATCCCCCGCTGTGCTGCAATCGGCCCGGGACTGGTGGATCACGGATAGTGGCGAGATTCAGGCTGACTGTGAGAAGGAGCCTCGCGGGATCCATGGCCCGGATCTACTGTTCAGGATCAGTGGATCTCTGGACACTGCGGGAGATGTTAGTAGCCAACACCCTGACACGGAGCTAGCGGACACCTGATTTCACCAGACCCGCCGCAAAGCTGGTTGGACTTGCTGCGGTAGTATACCACTAGGTATGAGAATCTTTCCCAGGTGGGTGACTAGCCCAACGGTGTGCCGCCGAGGTCGAGGTACCTATCGATGACAATCTCGTAGACAGGTTCAGGGCACAGGTCCAGGCAGGTTGGGAGGGCGTGGGGGAAACGGGAACACCAGGCAAACGACACAGGCAACACGGAGGAACTCAGGTAAACAACGGCACATCAGGAACTCAGGAGCGGGAACACACAGGAACACAGGATAGCAAAGGATACACGTGAAGCAGGAATAACTCCTTGAAGACTTTCTCTAAGGGCTATGAGGCCAAGATCCTGCGGAACACAGGAAGAGGCAGGCATTTTAAAGGTGAGTGTTCAGCCGGTGCACACAATTAGCGGGGCTGCCCTTTAAAATTTTCGGCAGGAGCGACGCGCGTGCCCTATGGAGGCGGGGACGCCGCGCACGGCAGTTCCGAGTAGAATGATCGCCGGGATAGGTAATGAGACCGGGGCCAGCAGCGGGGGCACATGAAGGAGAACCGGAGCGCCGCGCATCCGTGACAGAGGATCGCGCGGAGCACCCCGTGACCTGGCCCATACCAATATATAAGACACCCCCCCAGTAATAAAGTAATTATAGCCCCAAAGAAATATACACAACCCCTAGTATAACATAATTAGCCTCCCAAATAATATATATAGCATTCCATCGTTGCCCCCCCCCTCCAGTATAAAATAAATTTGGCACCAAATATAGGGCCCCCCCCCCCAGTAATTACGTTTCTTAGCTCCCATATAATAATACATTACCCCCCTCCCTTTCCCATATACATGACGACTCCCCACACACTTATCAGCCACGATTAATTAAATAAAGGACAGTAATGAAAAACAATAAAGAAATATATACTCACCTCAGGCGACTGTTGCCTCGGTGGGCGCTCCGTTTTCACGCGGCTCTCCCTTGAGCCGTCGGCTCCGCACCGTGACACAGGCAGCGTGAGTCATGACGCTGTGCGCTGATTAAACGGAGCGCCGCCGCTGCCAGAAAGGCATAGAATAGCGCCTGGGTCTTACGACCCCAATCGCCCACTTTAGATGCGGCAAATTTTGCCGCCCTTTACAGGGACCCGCATTCCTGCTCCGCCTGACGGCGGCACGAGTTGAAAATCTGGCAATGCGCCTGCATGGAGGGTTAAGGTCTAGTGAACACTACGCCCAATCTTGGACATCTCTAAGAGCACATCCATTAAGATCACTGCGTGCCAGAGACACATCCAGTGCCCACCACACACAGCCACCCAGGATTAAGGCTGAACCGCTTCCACATGGACAACAGCTACTCCCAGTCGGCATCTACAACCAGCTGGTGAGACAAACTCCTGCGGTTCCACTCCCATGGCCACTCCAGTAATGCCAGACTATATAACAATCCGCCTCCTCACAGAATCTTTGGGCGCATTGTCCTCGTGTTGTGTTCGAGACTAAAGACTGTAAGTTATTTTTGCACACGTTGCCTCCGTCTGGTCCCCTGCGATGGCCGTATCACCATCAGGCTCTTACTCGTATTATTTCCAGGACTTAGACTAGAGGACTGTAAGGGCTGCCCCAGGGAAACCAGTACCACAGTCTTCCTCTATTCATTTTCTGCACACATACCTGCTGAGACCTGCCATGCTGTAGACAGCCCTCCAGGTCCCATACCAAGCACCGTGACACTAGCGTGCCTAGCCAACACGTCAGCCACTCCGGTATTCTGGGCCCCGGCTGCCTCCAGCCCCCAAGAAAAGCGGCTAGGCACCGGGTGGTGAGTTGCACAGGGTGTTGCATGTGTTATAGGTTAGTAACTAATCTTGTAGAGTTGCTCTGCAATGTAGGTAAATACTTAGTTATAATGTTCAAACTTTCCCACCGGGGGCAGGTATGGTGACACACAAAGTTTGTTTCTGGGGCCAATCCTGTTGTAGGTGACAGGTCCCTGCAGATGGTTAAGGGGTGATGCCCGTCACTGTAGCTGACTTAGCAGGGACTTTACACGGAAATGAGATGATGAAAAAAATGCAACAGATCCTTTGTTAGTGAAACTAACGTGCAGAAGAAAATCAGCAGCAAGTAACAGGCTGATAGAATGTCCTGGGGTGTCCTGCGAGTAGACTGCAGTGCAATTTATTAGTCCTATGGTGGCAGGAACCAGCAATGAGTACCTCAGCACTCGCTCCCGTATCATCAGCAATAATTTATGGCCACAAAAATTAAGTAGAGGTATGGAGAGAGTCACATGCACCAACACAGCCACTATGGGGAACCGAAATATGTGGCCAGTTAAAAGATGGAATAAGAAGATAAGGTAAAAGCTTGGCCACTTAGCCGTGTATAAAGCTCTTGTGTGCGTGATGGGAATGAAATAGGAAGTACGTATATGCACGCATCCACTACGGGGATCCACGGTTGACACGATATCCAGGATATCCAGACAGAAAAGTCCACATTTTTGGACCAACATTCAGCTTTCCTACCAGTGGATAGCGTGTGTGAGAATCGTAGTGGAAACGGAATTAGTGTTCACAAAATATATAAGGGGCATATCTCATGAACTATCATAAATACTAAAACACAATGAATACTAATTGTAATAAAGTTTTTTGACCCATAAAATCTAGAAAATTACTCAATGCATACGATATTCTGTGATAGAGGTGAACCAAACACACGATAGGAAATTCATTCTTTCAAAAACATGGTCCTACAAGTTCATGAGCAATCTAAACGAAAAAAGGAAGAAAAGATATGAACCCATTAGTTTTGTATCAAATAATTCTATAACTGGAACTACGATATACATGCCTTGTTACCCAGACCGTAACTACATAGCAATGACATTATGTTTCGTACATGACAGTTCCTCAAAATATGCTGAATGTAATTTGGGCAGCATTATTTGAAACTGTCAATGTCGCACATATCTTCCTTGCAGTGTCACGGTCTGGGTAACAGGGATTTATTCAGTATTATCCAGTTATAGCTTTTTTTGATACAAAACTATGGTTTCATTCTTCCTTTTTTCGTTTAGGATTGCCTATTGCTTAGTAACATGTTTGAAGAATTGAATTTCCTATCGGTGGGCGTCACTCTATACAGAATAACGTACGCATTGAGTAATTTTCTAATATTTATGGGTCAAAAAACTTGTTATTACAAATACTTTTTAGTCGATATTCATGAGATTATGGCCCCTTATATATTTTTTGCCACTAATTCCGTTTCCACTACGTCTCACACACCTATCCCTGGTAGGAAAGCTGAATGTTTGTCCAAAAATGTGACTTTTCTGCGGTATACCGTGAATCGGTGTCCACACCGTGATCCCAGTAGTGGTGATGAGCAAGATACGTACTTCCTATTTTTCCACCACCACACGCTCTATATACAACGGCTAGGTGCAAGCTATACTATCTTTCTGTTTTCCATCTTTTACACTGGCACCCATTTGCCCTTTTCCCCTATAGTGGCTGTTTGGTGCATTGACTCTCTTCCCTATACCTCGACTTAATTTTTTTTGTTTGTCCATAACATTATTGCTGATTATACAGTGAGCCGAGGCTGAGTACTCTTGCTGGGTCCTGCCACCGCGAGGAGCGGCAGCACCCTAATCCTCTGCGTGCTGGCCCCTAGATCTTAGAGCGCTAGAGCGCGCTGATTACAGGTGGACTACCCACTGGAACGAGGAAGGCAAGAGCTGCCGCTGGGCTCCAGGGGCATGGGGCGGAGGTACACGAATGCGGCATGCGACTCGGACATGAGTGTAGGAGCACCCGTGACAATGGGACACAAAATCAAAAACACTTTACAAGGGCAATGTATTAGTTTCATTTTCAAACTACCCTTTACAGGATCCCATTATGAGGTTCACCAGCCTGACGCAGCTGATCAGTTGAGGATCTGGCAAATGTGGCCAACCTCTTCAAAAACAGAAAGTTTTGGTAATTTGTTAGCTGGAGTTGTTAGGCATTTTTTGCTGACTCAATATATGGGGAGTTCTCAGGCATTTAGAAACAGTTCAAGTTCTTTTATTCTACAAGGAAAATGTTATTCACAAATGGAAAAAATTCAAGACCGCTGACAGTTTCCGAGGAATAAAATTCCAACAAATTCCCCCTAAAGTCAAACTGTGAAATGGCCAATGAGGAATTACAAACAAAAAAGACCTACTAGACTAAGATCTCAGGCTCTGAAGGCCTTTAGAACATTAGAAAAGATCTGAACAAAGTATTCAATCAACGAGGAAGAGTATAGGTTACCGGCACCACCACATTCACATGTAACATCAAAGTCGGACTACAGGGCCGAGAGCCGGGTTGTGAGCCGGATTGTTGAGACATCCCCCTAACCACGGTGCTCGCCAAAATATGACAATCAAGAAAGAGAGACGAGTAATGCGGACTCATAAAACGAAATGTGGGGAATATTGTCCCCGACAACCGGTGAGTGCCGCATTCTCTTCTCTCTGTTTGAACTTTCCACTGAGCAAGAGTACATGTGTGAAGTGGTGCCACGAGCAGGGGCAACCAGAACAATCATGGTTGCCGGGGGTGTGACCACGTCAAAGGGGGGTGGAGGGGGTTCGCATCTGCTTACCGAATTTGGATGTTCAGAACAATATATACTTCGCCGTTTAAACTCGGCTATTCTTAAGTCAATTGAAAAAAAAAAAACCCCCTCGTACTCACCTTTCAGACCCCATGCCCCCCCCCCCACACACAGGTCTTCTGTCTTAAGCTCCGATTCGTCTTCGGCTTCCCACGCAGCCCGTCACACACACCATGACGTCAAGCCGCCCGTGCCGACCCATCAGGGTGTGCGCGCCATTTTTAAAGCAGTTGTTTGACCTACAGGACATGTGGGGCTCATTTACTAAGAGTCCCGAAGGCCGCACTGTTCGTCGGTTTACCGAATATTCGATTTGCCATCGAATTACCCCGGATTTTGGCGGCACGTGACTGGATTGTGGCGCAATCGGCACCGGCTGTCACACCGAAAGGAAAATAGGGCTGGGCCATGGACAACCCAAAGGAGCGGAAAAAACCGGGGAATTTAAAAAAGAATGTGTGTCGCAAGAACAGCACTTACATGCACAGGGACGAGAAGGTGAACTCCGGGGACCTTAGCGCAGCCGCCGACACCTGCAGATATCGGGGCCCGGACCTTAGTGACATCACGGCAGACCGATCAGGGGACAACGCGCCGCGGGATCGCGACTGGGACCGGGGGATAAGAAATGAGCCCCGTGTGTATTTTATTAGCCTATCCTTATTAAATATTGAAATGCAGAATGTATGTTTTTTTGTGGAATATAAAATTGAAATACAATTTTTAATAAAAATTATTTAAAAATATTATTGTTGTATTTTATTCAAATATTGGCTATGTTTATTGTTTTGCTTTTCCCCACTCTTAAAGGGGTTGTCCATGTCAGCCAAAAATTGTTGAGAGTAATAATAATCTTATACAATTTTCCAATATACTTCTGCAATCAAGGCGCAAATATTTGCACCCCCCCGACGTAACTTCCACTACTCCCTTCCTTCTCCCTTCAACCTTTCCCCCTCTTACACCACATCTCCTCCAGCTACTCCTTACCTCTCCTCCGACACCTTTCCCTTCTCCATTTTCCATTCGTTATCTACCTCCCCTAACTCCTTCTATTTCGTTGTCCCCTCCTACCTTCCATACCTTCTTCTTTTCCGCTCATTTTCCTTTTCTTTTCCTTGTTCACGAATCCTCTTCTCAAGCTCTTCACCTACACACTCTCCACTCAACCCTTCCAACTCCCCACCCTTCCTCCCTCCGGACTCTTCCTCTCCTGCAACCCCCAGCGCACATCAAAACCCAACTACCACCCACCTCTCCGAAAATACCACCCTCTCCCCAACCACTCCACCCCTCGCCTTTCTTTCTATCCTTCCACCGTATTCCATTCCATCTCCATTCTGGTCGCTGGACCGCCGTTTCTTTTCATCCCGCCCCGCTGTCCTCCCTCCCCTCTTTACTTTCAACATCCCCCTACTTCTACACTCTCCATCCATTCCTCCTTTCCCAGCCTTACATCCCCTTTACCGTGCATCTCATTTATTCTCTCGCTCTCCCCTCACCCTCCACACCGACCTAAGTACTCCCCCACTCGATTCACCATTCCCCAACCTCCCTCCCCTCGTCTCTGTCGTCATTTCATTTTATCTTATCTTCCCTCCACCCTCTTACCCCCGCTTCAATATCTTTCCCCCGCAACCCCCCTTCTTCCCTCCTTTACTTTATCCCCCCCTCCCGTTTTTAAAAATCCTCGGCTTGATGTCCTCTATAGAAAGCTTTATGTTAAGTTCCAGAAATCTGTCCTTGGTATATGATGGACAACACGGTGTACAAGCTGTTAGTGGATTTAGCTCTGATTCAGGGTCAGATTAAAAAAAGAAGATCATCCCACCTCGGCCCTGGGCTTGTAGGAATGTTATAACCCCCACAGTCGGAATTACTTCCGACATATGGCACTAGGATCAGATTCGGAGAATGGAGGGCTTTTGTCCATTCTGACTGCTTAAATCTGAGGTCAATCAAAAAAAAAAGCCCCTGAGGTCCTGAAATGGCGCTTGTGTACATGTTATTGATGAACAGGAAACAGGAAGTCACAAGGATTTAATGGTTAAGGGCCTTATGCGTATAAAATAATGGTGGGTGGTGTGGGTGGCCTGGGCACCTAGAAGACTTGGCCCGGCTACCACACCAACTGCATTATTATATTATAATCCACTACTGCCAGGGTCGGATAGTAAGACTGCAATGCGGCCCTGGGCTGTGTGAATATTATAGTACCGAGACTCCTACATTCTGGTACTGATCCGCATCTGGGGAATGTACGATGGTCGTGCTGCTTTCAATCTGTGTTTCACTATCTTGTGGAATTTTGAGGGGGGCCTTCCAAGGTCCTGAAATGGATCTTGTGTACATTGTGTAGTGAGAGCAGAAAAGATGTACAAGGAGTTCTGGTGAAGGTTCCTGTATCAGTATTGTTTGAAGTGTTTGGGCGGCGGCATGCCCCTAGAAGGTTGGCCCTCCTGAGGTACCCCCGAAGCGCCTTTAATAAACAACTGTCTTACATTTATTTCACATTTTTTTGAAACCTTTCTGATTTCTGCTGTATCATAAGATGCATGTTCCATTTTGACGTTACCCAACAGGACGATTTGGGAGAGGTTTTAGAATTTTAAGAAAGGCATGAATTGGGGTTTGTTTGTTTGGTGTATGGGTTTTCTTATCCTTGTTGATTGGTAGTAAGCTGCCCACTGGAGGTGTTTTGGCAACCCTCTTTTCTCTTCCTGGACATCCATGCTCAGCCATGCCTAGTATGTGTGGTGGATTGGGAAAGGATTAATGGGGGGCAAACACTTGGGATCATGTTTATACGATTGAAAAAAAAAAAGAACTTGCTTCATCAAGTTAACCAGGAAGGGGAAGGATTGGCTGCGGAAGGGATTTATGGGACAATAATTCTATATACTATAACATCAATGTTATTTAGTGTAAGAAAGGTTGTAAAAAGACCCTTCTTGAAGCTCTATGCTGTCCTGTGTTGGACCAGCGCTGAGGCAGGCTATTCCACAGATTGGACAGCTCTCATAGTTAAAAAAAGCCCTGTCGCTACGGGGATTTATTAAACCTTGTTTTCTTCAGACGCAGACAGGGCCCCTCGTCTTTGATTAATTTAAGCTTGAAACAATTTACCACCATTTTTTTGTATGGACAAATTCATATATTACATTAATATATCTCAAATTATATATACCCTCATAGTCGTATCTTGTTCAGTTGTCGCTACTATTTAATGATATGGCCTAGTGTGCAGAAGTTAGGAGTGATACTAAAATGTGTACTTTATCTTATATCTTATCTTATATGCTTTACCGTGCGGTTGAGTGTAAAACTATTGTTCCATGTTATAAGGGGCTGACTGTGCACTTTCAACATTAAGGGACTCACGACTCTGTGGGGCAGATAGCAGATTATCAGCTGTCTGAAATTCAGAATATTTCTAGTTGCCAATGGCAACCAATTCACAACTATGCTTTTCATTTTACCAAGGGCTCATGAATATTTTAAAGGGAGCTGTGATAATTTGTGATGTCATGGGCAACAGAAAATTCTGACTTTCGATAAATCAGATAAATCTGCTCCTGTGTATTGTGATCCTGCAAAAAAACAGGGCACATTTGTTTGCCAGGGGTCTACGCCAGACTTGCACAAAAATTTTTGATTAAAAGCCAGGGGGCAACTAGGAACAGGCACGGGCCCCATGCTGACTTCTGAATTAAGGCCCCCCCCCCCTTCCCCCTACCTTCTCAGAATAATATTACATATAGGTTTACACATCTATCACACATACATACACCCATTTAAACATATTCGCACAAATCCCTTGTCAGGAGTTACAGGGCGATTCTAGCATATTTGCTGCCTGAGGCGAATATTAAAATGCTTGCCACCCCCCCCCGCTCCCTATTAAGTAAATCCTTAAAACTTTACTAACAATTAACAACCCTACAGACAGCTCCCTGACACTGTGTGACTGACTACAGGATCTGAGAGTCATTAGTGATATAGTAACCTTATAGATGACAATCTTCTCCATCAGGAGTCTTTATTCCGGGTTCTCCAATCATGACGTATCACTGCTGAATTCACTACCAGATATCTTCAGCTCCGTGCAGCATCTCCACCCGGGTCCTAAAAATACCACAGTCATCTACAGTATAAAGTCTCTGGAAAAACACTGTGCTCCTAAATATATATACCCCTCAACACAACTGACCTCACACTCCACACAAAACACTCCCTTCATTTTTATTCATCTACATATATATATACCTACGATTATTCATGCAGCCCCAATATACAAGCCTTATTATACAGACCCCCATTTTTTTTTTCAATTTATTTTTTCTTTATACGACCCCTACACGTATACATGCAAAATCTTGCCACATATAATCCCCCCAATTAGTAATATACTGTATACCATAAGACCCCAGCTATATATAACGTATGCCCCATAAAACAGCCTCCACTATTATATTACTGATCCATATACATCCCCCAGCTTAAATATTACTTCCCCCATATAATCAGCCCCCCAGCTAGTAATATACTGTACCCCATATACAGCCCCCCAGCTAGTAATATACTGTATCCCATATACATCCCCCCAGCTTAGTAATATACTGTATCCCATAACAGCCCCCCAGCTTAGTAATATACTGTATACATTATACATCCCAGCTTAGTATATACTGTACCCCATATACAGCCCCAGCTTAGTAATATACTGTCCCCATATACACCCCCCGCCTTAGTAATAACGTATCCCATATAAGCCCCCACCTTAGTAATATACGTTCCCATATACAGCCCCCCAGCTTAGTAATATACTGTATACCCATATACAGCCCCCCAGCTTAGTAATATACTGTATCCCATATACATCCCCCCAGCTTAGTAATATACTGTATCCATAACACCCCCCAGCTTAGTAATATACTGTACCCATATACAGCCCCCCAGCTTAGTAATAGTAATCCCATATACAGCCCCCCCAGCTTAGTAATATACTGTATCCCATATACAGCCCCCCAGTTAGTAATATACTGTACCCCATATACGCCCCCAGCTTAGTAATATACTGTATCCTATACACCCCCAGCTTAGTAATATACTGTATCCATATACACCCCCCAGCTTAGTATATACGGTACCCCATATACATCCCCAGCTTAGTAATATACTGTATCCCATATATGCCCCCAGCTTAGTAATATACTGTATCCCATATACAGCCCCAGCTTAGTAATATACTGTATCCCATATCAGCCCCCCGCATTAGTAATATACTGTACCCATATACATGCCCCCAGCTTAGTAATATACTGTACACCCATATCACCCCCAGCTTAGTAATATACTGTATCCCCTATACAGCCCCAGCTAGTAATATACTGTACCCATATACCCCCCCAGCTAGTAATATACTGTATCCCAATACAGCCCCCAGCTTAGTATATACTGTATCCCATATACATCCCCCAGCTTAGTAATATACTATCCATATAATCCTCCCGCTTAGTAATTACATGTATCCCATATACAGCCCCCAGCTTAGTAATATACTGTATCCCATATACAGCCCCCCCGCTTAGTAATATACTGTATCCCATATACATCCCCCAGCTTAGTAATATACTGTACCCCATATACACCCCCCAGCTTAGTAATACTGTATCCCATATACAGCCCCCCAGCTTAGTAATATACTGGATCCCATATACAGCCCCCCAGCTTTTGTAATATACTGTATCCCAATTACATCCCCCAGCTTAGTAATATACTGTACCCATATACAGCCCCCAGCTTAGTAATATACTGTATCCCATATACATCCCCCAGCTTAGTAATATACTGTACCCATATACAGCCCCCAGCTTAGTAATATACTGTATCCCATATACAGCCCCCCAGCTTAGTAATACTGATCCCATATACAGCCCCCCCAGCTGTAATATACTGTCCCATATACACCCCCCAGCTTAGTAATATACTGTATCCCATATACAGCCCCCAGCTTAGTAATATACTGTACCCCATATACCCCCCAGCTTGAATACGTCATCACCTCCGTGAATATATGTATCCCATATACATCCCCCAGCTTAGTAATATACTGTATCCCATATACAGCTCCCCAGCTAGTAATATACTGTACTTCCCATATACAGCCCCCCAGCTTAGTAATATACTGTACCCATATACAGCCCTCACTTAGTAATATACTGTACCCCATATACATCCCCCACACTTAGTAATAATGTACCCATATACACCCCCCAGCTTAGTATATACTGTATCCCATATATCCCCCAGCTTAGTAATAACGTATCCCATATACATCCCACACGTAGTAATATACTGTATCCCATATACACCCCCCAGCTTAGTAATATCTGTATACCCATATACAGCCCCCAGCTTAGTAATATACTGTATCCATATATACAGCCCCCCAGTTAGTAATATAATGTACCCATATACAGCCCCAGCTTAGAAATACTGTCCTATACATCCCCAGCTTGTAATATAGTGTATCCCATATACGCCCCCCCAGCTTAGTAATATACTGTACCCCATATACAGCCCCCAGCTTAGTAATATACTGTATCCCATATACACCCCCAGCTTAGTAATATACTGTACCCATATACATACCCAGCTAGTAAGTAATATACTGTATCCCATTACATCCCCCCAGCTTGTAATATACTGTTCCATACAGCCCCCAGCTTAGTAATATTATCCCCATATACAGCCCCCAGCTTAGTTAATATACTGTATCCCATATACATCCCCCCAGCTTAGTAATATTATACTGTATCCCATATACAGCCCCCCAGCTTAGTAATACTGTATCCACCATAACATGCCTGCCCCAGCTTAGTGATATACTGTATCCCATATACAGCCCCCAGCTTAGTAATTACTGTATCCCATATACAGATCCCAGCTTAGTAATATACGTATCCCATATACAGCCCCAGCTTAGTATACTGGATCCCATATCAGCCCCAGCTTAGTATATATACTGTACCCCTATACAACACCCCCCTTAGTAATATACTGTATCCCTATACAGCCCCCCAGCTGAATATACTGTATCCCATATACATCCCCCAGCTTAGTAATACTGTATCCCATATACATCCCCCCAGCTTAGTAATATACTGACCCCATATACAGCCCCCCAGCTTAGTAATACGGATCCCATATACATCCCCCAGCTTAGTAATATACTGTATCCCATTACACATCCCCAGCTTAGAATATACTGTATCCCATATTCACCCCCCAGCTTAGTAATATACTGTATCCCATATACAGCCCCCAGCTTAGTAATATACTGTATCCCATATACAGCCCCCAGCTTAGTATAACGTACCCATATACACTCCCCAGCTTAGAATATACTGTATCCCATATAAACCCCCCAGCTTAGTAATATACTGTATCCCCATATACAGCTCCCCAGCTTAGTAATATACTGTCCCATATACAGCCCCCAGCTTAGTAATATCCGTACCCATAACAAGCCCCCAGCTTAGTAATATACTGTATCCCCATATACAGCTCCCCAGCTAGTAATATACGTACCCATATACAGCCCCCAGCTTAGTAATATATGTACCCCATATACAGCCCCCCCAGCTTAGTAATACTGTACCCTATATACAGCCCCCCAGCGCCTTAGTAATATAATGTTACCCATATACAGCCCCCCCCAGCTGAGTAAATACTGTCCCATATACAAGCCCCCCACTAGTATATACTGTATCCCATATACATCCCCCCAGATTAGTAATATAATGTAATCCCATATACACCCCCCAGCTTAGAATATACTGTATCCCATATACAGCCCCCAGCTTAGTAATATACTGTATCCCATATACACCCCCAGCTTAGTAATATAATGTATCCCATATACATCCCCCAGCTTAGTAATATTACTGTACCCATATACAGCCCCAGCTTAGTATATACTGTACCCCATATACAGCCCCCCAGCTTAGTAATATACTGTATCCATATACAGCCCCCAGCTTAGTAATATACTGTATCCCATCTACATCCCTGCTAGTATATACTGTATCCCATAACCATCCCCAGTAGTAATATACTGTACCCATATACAGTCCCCCAGCTAGTATATACTGTTATCCCCATATACAGCCCCCCAGCTTAGTAATATACTGTATCCCATATACATCCCCAGCATTAGTAATATACTGTATCCCATATACACCCCCAGCTTAGTAATATACTGTATCCCATATACAGCCCCCCCAGCTTAGTAATATACTGTATCCCCATATACATCCCCCCAGCTTAGTATATACTGTATCCCATATACACCCACAGCTTAGTAATATACTGTAACCCTATCCCCCCCCCTAGAATTACTGTATCCATATACATCCCCCCAGCTTAGTATATACTGTATCCCATATACAGCCCCCCAGCTTAGGCGTATATACTGTACCCTATACATCCCCCAGCTGTAATATACTGTATCCCATATACATCCCCCAGCTTAGTAATAACTGTATCCCATATACACCCCCCCCAGCTTAGTAATATATGTACCCATATACCCCCCAGCTTGATATACTGTATCCCATATACATCCCCCCAGCTATAGTAATATACTGTACCCCATATAAGCCCCCCAGCTTAGAATATACTGTATCCCATATACACCCCAGCTAGTAATATACTGTATCCCATATACCTCCCCAGCTAGTAATTACTGTATACCATATACATCCCCCATTAGTAATATTACTGTATCCCATATACACCCCCCCAGCTTAGTAGCTTAGTATATACGTCCCATATACACCCCCAGCTTAGAATTACTGTATCCCATATACATCCCCCGCTTAGTAATATACTGTATACCATAACACCCCCAGCTAGTAATATACTGATCCATAACCCCCCAGCTTAGAATATACTGTATCCCATATACACCCCCCAGCTTAGTAATATAACTGTATACCCATATACACCCCCAGCCTTAGTAATTACTGTATCCCTATAACATCCCCACTTAGTAATATTACTGTACCCATATCACCCCCACTTAGTAATATACTGTACCCCATATAAAGCCCCCATGACTTAGTAATATACTGTTCCCATATACACCCCCAGCTAGAATACGATCCATTAACACCCAGCTTAGTAATACTGATCCCCATATACACCCCCAGCTTATAATATACTGTATCTCCCAATATAAAGCCCCCCAGCTTAGAATATACTGATCCCATATACAGCCCCCCACTTAGTAAACTTATCCCATACATCCCCAGCTGTAATATACTGTATCCCATAATCCTCCCCCAGCTTAGTAATATACTGTAACCCATATACATCACCCCCCTGTTATCACGTACCCTCATCCATTAGTATATACTGTATCCCATATACAGCCCCCCAGCTTAGTAATATACTGTACCCATATACATCCCCCCCAGCTTAGTATATACTGTATCCCATATACATCCCCCAGTTAGTAATATCTGTATCCCATATACAGCCCCCCAGCTTAGTATATACTGTATCCCATATACACCCCCAGCTTTAATTACTGTACCCCATATACAGCCCCCAGCTTAGTAATATATGTATCCCATATACACCCCCACTTAGTAATATACTGTATCCCATATACATCCCCCCAGCTTAGTAGATAACTGTATCCCATATACATCCCCCAGCTTAGTAATGTCACTGGTATCCCCATCTACATCCCCCCAGCTTAGTATTATACTGTTATACCATATACACTCCAGCTCCCAGCTTAGTAAGAACTGTATCCCATATACAGCCCCACTATGTAATATACTGTATCCCACTGATACACCCCAGCTGCCCCTGAGTCATATACTGTATCCCATATACACTCCCCAGCTTAGAAATACTGTATCCCATATACACCTCCCAGCTTAGTATATGTACTGTCCAATATACCCCACTTGAATATATCCAATACCCCCCCAGCTAGTATATACTGTTCCCTATACATCCCCCAGCTAGTAGATAACTGTTATCCTATCAGCTCCCACTATAATTTCGCCATTCATCCCCCAGCTTAGTAATATACTGATACCCATATACAGCCCACCCATGCTTAGTACATATCTGTATCCTATATACATGCCCCCAGCTTAGTAAGATACTGACTCCATGATCCCCCCCCTAGTAAATACTGTATCCCATATACACCCCCCAGCTAGTAACTACTGTATCACCATATACATCCCCCAGCTTAGTATAATATACTGTACAACCATATACGCCACCCCAGCTTAGTATATACGATCTAAGCCTCCGCTATCTACGTGACGCCTCAAGCTTAGTCAATACTATCCTAGTAACTCCAGCTATATAAGTCCCCCAGCTTAGTAATATCGCTATTCCCATATACAGCCCCCACTTTAGTAAGTACTGTATCCATATACATCCCCCCAGCTATTAGTAATATACTGTATCCATAAATTACCCCAGCATTAGCATAATAACGTCAAAATACACAAAACCCCCCAGCCTTAGAATTTATGTATCCCAGATACATTCCCCCCAGATTAGTAATATACGTTATAACATATACCGCCCCCAGCTTAGTAATATATGTCCCCTAATATACAGCCCCAGCTTAGTAGAATACTGATCCCCACTTACATCCCCCAGCTTAGGAATATACTGTATCCCTATACATGATCCCACGCTAAGACGCATTAAGATCATAGTATACGTATCCCATATACAGCCCCCCACAAGTTAGTAATATACTGTAGCCCATACATCCTCCCAGCCTTAGTAATATGATGTATCCATATACATCCCCCCAGTTAGTAATTATACTGTATCCCATATACATCCCCCAGCATTTAGGAAGATACGGTTACCTCCATATACATCCCCCCCAGCGTTAGTAAATACTGTACCCCATATAATCCCAGGCCCACCAGCTTAGATATAACTGTATCCCATATAAGACCCCCGCTTAGTAAATACTGTACCCAATAACCCCCAGCCTTAGTAATATTACTGTATCCTACATAAATAACCACCCACTTAGTAATAGTAAGTATCCAATATACAGCCCCCAGTCCTTCAGAATATAGGCTAGACCCATATACAGTCCCCCGCTTAGTTTTAATACAGTACAGTCCCACTATACTATGTACCCCATATAAGCCACAGTTAGATAATATACTTACTCCCAATTAACCCCCAGCTTGAGTAAATAACGTATCCCATATACACCCCCAGCTTAGTAATAACGTATCCAATATACAGCCCAAGAATTTAGTATAACATGTATCCAACATACAGCATGCCCCAAAGCTTAGTAATATTACTGTAATCCCATATACAGCCCCCCAGCTTAGTAAGAGTACTTTGTACTTCCATATAGATGCCCCCCAGCTTAGTAATATACTTAACCCATATACAGAAGTGCCCTCCCAGCTTAGTAAATAGTACCACATATACAGCTCCCCAACCAGTTAGTAATATACTGATAATCCCAATATACAGTCCCCCCAGCTTAGTAATATACGTATCCATTAAGCCCCCAAGCTAGTAAGATACTGTATCAAATATAAGCCCAAACAGCTTAGTAATATTAATGTAGATCCATATAACTCCCCCAGCGTAGTAAATACTGTATCCAATTAACCCCCCGACAGATTAGTAATACTGTATACCATATACAGCCCCCAGCTTAGTAACGTTTATTACTGTACCCCATATACAGCCACCACCCAGTTAGTAAATACGTACCCAATACAGCTCCCCAGCTTAGTAATCTACTGTTTACCCAGATTACATCCCACGCTTAGTAATATACTGTATCCCAATACAGCCATACCAGCTTAGTATATACGTACCCCCTATACAGCCACACGCACTTCCGTCCCCAGGGTTAATTGACTAGGGAACCTTAACTCTACCGCAATATAACTCAAAAGACACTCCACTCAGCTTAGGAGCGAAAGGGAAGACCACATTCTGCATTGTATTAAGTCGTACACCTCATGAGTACTCGACGAACGAAAAACCAGAGTAAAGAAAGAAGATAGAATAGTAAGGGGGGGGAGCCACTTAGAGAAGAGCACCAAATATAACACAAACCCAATCTAAGCTAGTAGATATACTGTTATCACATTAAAAGCCCCCCCACAGCTTAAGTAAGATACTGTATCCCATATTACACCCCCAGCTAGTAAATATGTATCCCATATACATCCACCAACGCTCTAGTAATATTACGCTCCCTCATAACCATAACAAGCCCCCAAGGCTCTAGTTAGATATACTGTATCCACATATATTACAGCCTCCCCCAGCTTAGAATATACTGTATCCCATATACAGCCCCAAAGCTTAGTATATACTGTATCCACATACCGTCCCCCCAGATCTTAGTAATAGTACGTATCCCATATACTCACCACCAGATCTTAGTAATATACTGTATCCCAATAACCCCAGTCTTTAGTAATATACTGTATACCATATACATCACCCAAGCTTAGTAATTACTGTATTACCATACTACATCCCACCAGTCATTAGTAATATACTGTAGCCATATAACATCCCCACCAGTTAGTATAACGTACTCCCATTACATCCCCCCCGCGATGCATTAGTAATATACGTGTACCCATATACATCCCCCAGTTAGTAATAGACTGTTCCACTCCATACATACATCCGAGAATCGTACACATATGACCGTCGCACTGATATGTTCCAATTATACATCCCCCCAAGTATAGTATATACTGTACCCCAAGTGATACATCCCCAGCTTGTAATATTACTGTACTCCATATAACACCCCCAGATTAGTAATATACTGTATCCCATATACATCCCCAGACTTAGTTTGTACACAAATAAATGTATCCCATATACATCCCACAGCTTATTATATACGTATCCCATATACAGCCCCCAGCATTAGTAATATACGGATCATCCCATATACACACCCCAGCCTTAGTAAATATGTATCCCTTATACATCCCCATTAGTAAGTAATATACTGTACCCCCTATTACAGCCCCCAGCTTAGTAAATACTGTATCCCATATACAGCCCCCAGCTTGTAACTTAGTAATATACTGATCCCATATACAGCACCCAGATTAGTAAGATACTGTATCCCGAGATACCTCCCCCAGCTTAGTAATATAATGTATCCAATATACATCCCCCAGCGTAGTAATATATGTAGTACCATTAAAGCCCCAAGCTTAAGTAATATACTGTATCACAATACAGACCCAGCTAGTAATATACTGTATCCCATTATACAGATCACCAGATTAGTATATACGTATCCCATATAAGCCCCCCAGCTCCACTTCTGCTCCCTGCTCACTTCAACCGCATCCATTTATCTCCGCAACCTAATACTTCTCCCTTCCCGCCCCCTTCATCCCCTTCACCCACCCTTTTTCTCTCCAACAAACCGAATCCTATATCCTCCTCCGTACTTCCATCTTTCTTCCCCCTCCACCACCCCCATCACCATCATACCCCTCACTACCCCCCATTCTATCGTTCCCCACCTTTCACATAACCCTTTAGTAATATACTGTATCCCATATACATCCCCCAGTTCGGAATTATTACTGTATCCCATATAAATCCCCCAGCTTAGTATATATACTGTATCCCTATACACCCCCCAGATTAGTAATATACTGTAATCCATATACATCCCCAGCTTAGTAATATACTGATCCCTTACAGCCCCCAGACTTAGTAATATACTGTATCCCATATACAGCCCCCCAGATTAGTAATAACTGTATCCAGATACACCTCCAGCTTAGTAATCTACTGTTATCACATATACACCCCAGCTTTGTAATAACTGTATCCATAGTACACACCCCACTTAGAATTATACTGTATCCCATATACATCCACCAGATTAGTAATTGTACTGTATCCCATATCATCCCCAGCTTAGTAATATTAATGTATCCCATATACAGCCCCCAGACTTGTATATACTGTATCCCATATACATCCCCCAGCTTAGTAATTATACTGTATCCCAGATACACCCCCCAAGCGCTTAGTAATATAATGTATCATATACACCCCCAGCTTAGTAATATACTTGTATCCCATAACACCACCCCGGCTTAAAATATGACTGTATCCCAGTTACATCCACAGCTTAGTAATTTACGAACCCCATATAACGCCCCCAGACTTAGTAACATACTGTTCCCATATACAGCCCCCCAGCTTCGTAATATACTGTATTTCCATATACAGCTTAGTAATTTCTTACTGGATCTCAGATACAGCCCCCCAGAGTAAGTCATATACTGTATCCCATATGAATCCCCCTCCTTAGTAAGATTACTGTATTCCCTATACAGCACTCCCAGTTAGTTAAGATACTGTATCCCATTACAGCCCCCCCCAGCTTAGTAAGATACTGTATCCCATATACTGCCCCCAGCTAGTAATATACTGTATCATATACAGCCCCCAGCTTAGTAATATACGTTTATCCCATATACAGCACCATCAGCTTAGTAATATACTGTATCCATATACCAGCCCCCCAGCCAGGAATATATCTTATCCCATATACTGCCCCCAGCTTAGTAATATTCTGTATCCCAAATACAGCCCCCCAGCTAGTAATATACTGGATATCATATACGCCCACCATGATTAGTAATATATGTACCCCATATACATCGCCCAGCTTATTAATATACTGTACCATATAGCCCCAGCTTAGTAATAACGTATCCCAATATTACAGGCCCCAGTAGGAATATACTGTATCTCATTACAGCCCCCCGCTTTAGTAATATACTGTTACCCCTATACATCTGCCAGTTAGTAATATACTGTACCCAGATAAAGCCCAGCTTAGTAGATACTGTATCTCATATTACAGCCCCCAGCTTAAGGAATATACTGTACCCCATATAAAATCTCCCAGCTTAGTATATACTGTATCCCATATACAGCCCCCAGCTTTTCACTTAGTAATATACTGTACCCCATATAAATCCCCCCAGACTTAGTAATATACTATACCCATATACAGCCCCCCAGACTTAGTAAGCTACTGTATCCCATATTACAGCCCCTCAGCTTAGTAAATACTGTTATCCCATATACAGCCTCCCAGCTTAGTAAATATACTGGATACCATATACTCCTCCAGCTTAGTAAAGTAAAAATTAGACTGTATCCAATACACCACCCAGACTTAGTAATATTCATGTATCCAATATACAGCACCGAGCTTAGTAATATACTGTATACAAATACATCCCCCACTTAGTAATATACTGTACCCCATATACACCCCAAGCTTAGTAATATTACGGTATCCCATTTATACAAGCCCCAAGCTTAGTAATAACGTTTATCCCATATACAGCACTTCTCCAGCTTAGTAATATACTGTATCCCATATACACCCCCAGATTAGAATATACGTATCCATGTACAGGCCACCAGCTTGTAATAATGTATCCCAATACATCCCCGAAGCTTTAGTAATATACGTACCCCATATACATCCCCCCAGCTAGTAATATACTGCTCCCATATACAGCCCCAGCTTAGTCATATACTGTATCCCATATACCAGCCCCCCAGCTTAGTAATATACTGTATCCCATATACACCCCAGCTTAGTAAATATACTGTATACCCCATATAAAGCCCCTAGCTTAGTAATATACGTACCCCATATACACCCCCAGCTAGAATATACTTGTATCCCATATATACAGCCCCTCAGCTTCAGTAATATACTGTATACCATTATACACCCCAGCTTAGTAAATACTGTATCCCATATACAGCCCCCCCAGCTTAGTAATAACTGTTCCCATATACACCCCCAGCCATTAGTAATATACTGTATCACATATACAGCCCCTCAGGCTTAGTAATATACTGTACCCCATATACATCCCCCAGCCTAGTTAAATATACTGTACCCCATATACATCCCCCCGCCTTAGTCATATACTGTATCCCATATAAATCCCCTCAGCTTAGAATATACTGTATCCCATTTATACATCCCCCAGGCTTAGTAATATACTGTATCCCATATTACAGCCCCGTCTTAGTATATATACTTCTGATCCCATATACAGCCCCCAGCTAGAATATACTGATCCCATATAACGCCCCCCCAGCTTAGTAATATACCATGTACCCCAGATACAGCCCCTAAGCTTAGTAATATACTGTATCCTGCATAACATCACCCCAGACTTAGAATATTTCCGTATCCCCATATACACCCCCCCAGCTAGTAATATACTGTACCCCATATACAGCCCTCAGCTAGTAAAGATACTGGTATCACATATAATACCCCCAGCTAGTAATATACTGATCCCATATACAGAATCCCAGCTTTAGTAATTATCCTGATCCCATTATTACAGCCCTCCAGCTTGAGTAATATACTGTATCCCATATCCAGCTCCCACACAGGGCTTAGTGATATTACTGTATCCCATATCACAGTACCCCCAGCTTAGTAGATATTACTGTATCCCATATAACCGATCCCAGTTAGTAATATACTGTATCACCTATACAGATCACAGCTAAGTAATATACTGTATCCACATAGACACCCCCCCGAGTAGTAATATACGTAACCATATACCTTACATTCCTCCAGCTTAGTAATATACTGTATCCCTATACAAGCCCCCCAAGCTAGTAATATACTGTATCCACATACACCCCCAGCTTGAGTAATATACTGTACACCATTACATCCCCCAGCATAGTAATTATAATTGTATCCCATATACAGCCCCCCCCCAGCTTAAAGTAATTCCATATTACTCATGTGAGTAGTCCCCATATACAGTCCCCAGGTTAGTAAATACTGTACCCCATATACATCCCCCGTCTTAGTAATTACTGACTCCATACATCACCCCAGTTATAATATACGTTCCCATATACAGCCCCCTACTGATCCTATGCGCCAGCGAAATATCTATCATCATCCCGCTGTATATACCTGGCTACAGCTCCCCAGCTTGAGAACTTACTGTACCCAATATACACCTCCCCAAGTAGTAATATTGACCCATATACAGCCCCAGCTTAGTAATATACTGTACTACCATATAATCCTCCCCAGCTTAGTATATATACTGTATCCCATATAATACACCCACTAGTAATATACTGTATCCATTTACAGGCCTCCCTAGTACGTTCGTGTCCATATACCCTACTGTAATCCAATTACCCCAACACCCCACAGTTAGTATATTACGTATCCCCATATACAGCCCCTCCAGCTTCAGTATTTTAGGTGTATGCATCATATACAGCCCAAGCTTAGTAATCTACTTACCTATAAGCCCCCCAGATATAAGCACACTCCCAGCTTAGTAATTACATGTACCCAAACAGCCACCCCAGCTTAGTAATATATGTATCCAATATAAACCACCAGCTTAGTAATATACTGTATCCCATATAAATCCCCCAGGTTATACGTAATCAGCCCAGTTATGATATACGCTCCTATACAGCCCCACCTTCAGTATCAGTATCCATATAACCCAGCTGTATCTGTCCCTATACAGTCACCCCAAGCTTAGTAATATACTGTCCCAGAAATCACCACGAATCCTAACCATAACAGACCAGTAGTAATATACGTATCCAATACATGCCCCACAGCTTAGTAATATATGTATCCCATATACATCACCCTGCTTAGTAAGATAGTATCCGCTATCGCCGCATTAGATAATCCTTATCGATCCCATTATCCCACTTAGGTAATTACTGCTACCCCAACCCCCTTATACATGCCCCCGCCTAGTAATATACTGTATCCCATATACAGCCCCCCGCAGAAGACTTATCCGTAACATCCGACTTAGATACTATCCCATATCACCCCCCCAGCTTAGTAATATACGGTACCTATACAGTCCCCACCAAGGCGTAGTAAATAACTGTATCCCATATACAGTACCCTAGTAGTAATATACATGTATCTCCATAGCAGGTCCCCGCAGCATAGTATATACTGTAATCCCATATACCCCCAAGTCTAGTTAATATACTGTCCCATATACAGCCCCCACCAGCTTCAGTATATATGTACCCATATACAGTCCCCCCAGCTGTAATATACTGTACCACGCATACATGCCCACACAGCTTAGTAATATACTGATATCCCATATGACATCCCCCAGCTTAGTATATCGAACATAGTCACTCACTAGTTAATAACGACCCCATAACATTACCCAGCTTTCAGTAATATATTTGTATTCCCATATCACTCCCCAGTTGTAATATACTGTATTCCCATATACACTCCCCCAGCTTAGTAATTACTGTACCCAATAACAGCCCCCAGCTTAGTAATATACGGTACCCCATATGATCCCCACCCTTAGTAATATACTGTATCCCATATGACATCCGTCCCAGCTTAGTATATACTGTATCCCTATACACCCCCAGCTTAGATTAATTCGTACCCATATACAGCCCCCCAGCTTAGTATATAGATCACTAGTAGCTCACAGCGTATATCTGATCAATACCCCCAGCTTAGTATCTACTGTATCCCATATAATTCCCCCAGCTTAGTACTATACGTATCCCATATTACAGCCCCCAGCGTACGAGGTTCTAATTAATACCGATGTATCGCCGACACAAAGATATCATCCCCAGCCTTAGTGAATATAGCCTGTATCCACATATACAGCCCCCCGTTAGTAATATACTGTATCATATTAAGCCCCCCAGCTTAGTAAATACTGTACCCCAATACATCCCCAACTTAGTATATACTGTAACACATATACAGCCCCCAAGCTTAGGAATATACGTATCCATATAAGCCAAGTTAGTAAAGGATAGACTACCCATATACAGCCCCCCAGCTTAGTATAACTACATATCGCTCCCTTAATATATATCCATTACACCCACGCTTAGTAATATTACGTATCCCATTTACACCCCCACGATATATACTGTATACCAGCTCCCCACCAGCTTCAGTAAATACTGATCCCATATACAGCCCCCCAGCTTAGTAATATACTGACCAATCCCCACAATATACGATACATCCATCCCAGTTAGTAATATACTGATACCCCATTACCAGTCCCCCAATTAGGATATACTGTATCAAGCCCCCACTTCGTATACTGGTATGACCCAATCCATGAACTTTACACACCCCGTGTATCAGTAATATACCTATCCCATATAAACCCCCAGCTTTAGTAAATCCTGTATCCAATTAATCACCCAGCTTAGTAAGATACTGTATCCCATATACATCCCCAGCTTAGTAATATATAGTATCCATATGACATCCCCCCAGCTTGTAGATACTGTACCATATACATCCCCAGCTTAGTAATATACTGTATGTATACGCCCCACAATAGTACTACTGACCCCAAACCCCGCCAAGATTAGTATATCTGACCATACGTCCACCCATTGAATATTACATACCCACGCTTAGTACTATACTGATACATCCCCCTCACCCGCAGCTTAGTAATATACTGCTCTACATCCCCATATATGTACACCTCACAGCCGTTTAGTGGTAATATACTGTACCCATATCAGCCCCCAGTTAGTAATTTTTTGTACTGTATCCTATACAGGTTGGGGGGCTGTATATGGGATACAGTATATTACTAAGCTGGGAGGCTGTATATGGGATACAGTATATTACTAAGCTGGGGGGCTGTATATGGGGTACAGTATATTACTAAGCTGGGGGCTGTATATGGGATACATATATTACTAAGCTGGGTGGATGTATATGGGATACAGTATATTACTAAGCTGGGAGGCTGTATATGGGATACAGTATATTACTAAACTTGGGGGCTGTATATGGGATACAGTATATTACTAAGCGGGGAGGGCTGTATATGGGGTACAGTATATTACTAAGCTGGGGGGATGTATATGGGATACAGTATATTACTAAGCTGGTGGGCTGTATATGGGGTACAGTATATTACTAAACTTGGGGGCTGTATATGGGATACAGTATATTACTAAGCGGGGAGGGCTGTATATGGGGTACAGTATATTACTAAGCTGGGAGGGCTGTATATAGGATACAGGATATTACTAAGCTGGGGGGATGTATATGGGATACAGTATATTACTAAAGCTAGTATATACTGTATCCCATATACACCCCCCTCTAGTAAATACTGTATCCCATATACATCCCCCCAGCTTAGTAATATACTGTATCCCATATACATCCCCCCAGCTTAGTAATATACTGTACCCCATATACACCCCCAGCTTAGTAATATACTGTACCCCATATATCCCCCCAGCTAAGTATATACTGTATCCCATATACAGCCCCCAGCTTAGTAATATACTGTACCCCATATCACCCCCCAGCTTAGTAATATACTGTACCCATATAAGACATAACAGTCCCCTCCCCAGCTAGTAATATACTGTATCCCATATACAGCCCCCAGCTTAGTAATATACTGTATCCCATATGCAGCCCCCCAGCTTAGTAATATACTGTATCCCATATACATCCCCCCCCAGCTTAGTAATATACTGTATCCATATACACCCCCCCAGCTTAGTAATATACTGTATCCCATATACATCCCCCCAGCTTAGTAATATACTGTACCCCATATACAGCCCCCCCCAGCTTAGTAATATACTGTACCCCTATACACCTCCCCACTTAGTAATTACTGTACCCCATATACATCCCCCCGGCTTAGTAATATACTGTATCCCATATACACCCCCCCAGCTTAGTAATATACTGTATCCCATATACAGCCCCAGCTTAGTAATATACTGTATCCCATATACATCCCCCCAGCTTGTAATATACTGTACCCATATACAGCCCCAGCTTAGTAATATACTGTACCCCATATACATCCCCCCAGCTAAGTAAATACTGTATCCCTAGACAGCCCCCCAGCTTAGTAAATACTGTACCCATATACAGCCCCCACTAGTAATATACTGTACCCATATACAGCCCCCAGCTTAGTAATATACTGTATCCCATATACAGCCCCAAGCTTAGTATATACTGTATCCTATCAGCCCCCCAGCTTAGTAATATACTGTATCCCATATACATCCCCCACATCTTTAGATATACTGTATCCCATATACAGCCCCCCCACTTAGTAATATCTGTACCCATATCCAATCCCCCAGCTTATATTACTGTACCCCTATACAGCCCCCCAGCTTAGTAATATACTGTACCCATATACAGCCCCCAGCTTAGTAATATAACTGTACCCCCATATACCTCCCCCAGCTTAGTAATATACTGTATCCCATATCCATCCCCCCAGCTTGTAATTACTGTATCCCATATACAGCCCCCAGCTTAGTATATACTGTACCCCCATATACATCCCCCCAGCTTAGTAATATACTGTACCCATATACAGCCCCCACTTAGTAATATACTGTATCCCATATACAGCCCCCAGCTTAGTAATACTCTGTATCCCATATACATCCCCACTTAGTAATATACTGTATCCCATATACAGCCCCCCAGCTTAGTAATATACTGTTCCCATATACAGCCTTCCCAGCTTAGTAATATACTGTACCCCATATACAGCCCCCAGCTTAGTAATATACTGTATCCCATATACAGCCCCCAGCTTAGTAATATACTGTATCCCATTCTACCCATATACAGTCCCCGCTTAGTAATATACTGTACCCATATACAGCCCCCCAGCATTAGTAATATCTGTACCCCATATACAGCCCCCCAGCTTAGTAATATACTGTATCCCATATACATCCCCCCAGCTTAGTAATATACTGTTCCCATATACAGCCCAGCTAGTAATATACTGTATCCCATATACAGTCCCGCCATAAATACTGTACCCCATATACACCCCCAGCTTAGTAATATACTGTACCCCATATACAGCCCCCCAGCTTAGTAATATACTGTATCCCATATACATCCCCCCAGCTTAGTAATATACTGTATCCCATATACAGCCCCAGCTTAGTAATTACTGTATCCCATATACAGCCCCCAGCTTAGTAATATACTGTACCCCATAATAATCCCCAGCTTAGAAATATACTGTACCCATATACAGCCCCCAGCTTAGTAATATACTGTACCCCATATACATCCCCAGCTTAGTAATATACTGTACCCCCATATACATCCCCCCCCTCTTAGTAATATACTTGTACCCCATATACAGCCCCCCAGCTTAGTAATATACTGTATCCCATAACAGTCCCCAGCTTAGTAATATACTGTATCCATATACAGCCCCCAGCTTAGAATATACTGTACCCCATATACAGGCCCCCCGCTTAGTAATATACTGTACCCATATACACTCCCCGCTTAGTAATATACTGTATCCCATTACCTCCCCCCCAGCTTAGTAATATACTGTATCCCATATACGCCCCCAGCTTATGATTACGTATCCATATGCCCCCCCCAGCTTAGTAATATACTGTACCCCATATACACCCCCCAGCTTAGTAATATACTGTCCCATAACAGCCTTTAGTATATCCTGTTCCCATATACAGCCCCCAGCTTAGTATATATCTGTACCCCTATACAACCCCCCCCAGCTAAATAACTGTCTCCCATATACATCCCCCCAGCTTAGTATATACTGTACCCCATAACAGTCCCCCAGCTTAGTAATATACTGTACCCCATACACAGCCCCCAGCTTAGTAATATACTGTATCCCATATACAGCCCCCCAGCTTAGTAATAACTGTAACCTATACACCCCCCCCAGCTAGTAATATACTGTATCCCATAACACCCCAGCTAGTAATATACTGTATCCCATATACATCCCCCCAGCTTAGTAATATACTGTATCCCATATACACCCCACCCGCTTAGTAATATACTGTATCCCATATACATCCCCCAGCTTAGTATATCTGTACCCCATATACACCCTCCCAGCTGCATATACTGTACCCCATATACAGCCCCAGCTTAGTAATATACTGTATCCCCTATACACCCCCAGCTTAGTAATATACTGTACCCCATATACAGCCCCCCAGCTTAGTAATATACTGTACCCCATATACAGCCCCCCAGCTTAGTAATATACTGTATCCCATATACATCCCCCATCCCCCCAGCTTAGTAATATCTGTACCCCATATACGCCCCCAGCTTAGTAATATACTGTACCCGATAATACACCCCCCCTGTAATATACTGTATCCATATACACCCCCGCGTAGTAATATACTGTATCCCATATACAGTCCCAGCTTAGTATATACTGTACCCCATATACACCCCCCAGCTTAGTAATATACTGTACCATATACAAGCCCCCAGCTAGTAATATACTGTTCCCATAAGCATCCCCCCAGCTTAGTAATATACTGTATCCCATATACACCCCAGCTTAGTAATATATGTATCCCCCATATAACATCCCCCCAGCTTAGTAATATACTGTACCCCATATACAGCCCCCCACTTAGTATATACTGTATCCCCTTCATCCCCCCAGCTTAGTAATAACTGTACCCATATACAGCCCCCGCTTGTAATATACTGTACCCATATACAGCCCCCAGCTTAGTAATATACTGTAATCCCATATACAGTCCCAGCTTAGTTAATATACTGTACCCCATATACAGCCCCCAGCTTAGTAATATACTGTACCCCATATACAGCCCCCCAGCTATAGTTAACTTTATCCCATATACATCCCCCAGCTTAGTAATATACTGTATCCATATACACCCCAGCTTAGTAATATACTGTCCCTATACAGCCCCCCAGCTTAGTAATATACTGTATCCCATATACAGCCCCCCAGCTTAGTAATATACTGTACCCCATATACATCCCCCAGCTTAGTAATATACTGTACCCCATATACAGCCTCCCAGCTTAGTAATATACTGTCCCCATATACACCCCCAGCTTAGTAATATACTGTACCCCATATACAGCCCCAGCTTAGTAATATACTGTACCCCATATACAGCCCCCAGCTTGTAATATACTGTATCCCATATACAGCCCCCCAGCTTAGTAATATACTGTACCCCATATAACGCCCCCCAGCTTAGTATAACTGTATCCCATATACATCCTCCAGCTTAGTAATATACTGTATCCCATATACACCCCCCAGTTAGTAATATACTGTACCCCATATACACCCCCGCTTAGTAATATACTGTACCCCATTACAGCCTTCCCAGCTAGAATATACTGTACCCATATCAGCCCCCAGCTTAGTAATATACTGTACCCCATAATCCAGACCCCAGCTTAGTAATATACTGTACCCATATACAGCTCCCCAGCTTAGTATATACTGTATCCCATATACAGCCCCCCAGCTTAGTAATTATCGTACCCCATATACAGCCCCCCAGCTTAGTAATATACTGTATCCCATATACATCCCCGCTAGTAATACTGTCCCATATACCCCCCCCAGCTTAGTAATATACTGTATCCCATATACAGCCCCCAGCTTAGTAATATACTGTATCCCATATACATCCCCAGCTTAGTATATACGTATCCCATATACGCCCCCACTTAGTAATATACTGTACCCCATATACATCCCCCCAGCTTAGTAATATACTGTATCCCTATACATCCCCCCAGCTTAGTAATATACTGTACCCATATACACCCCCAGCTTAGTAATATACTGTATCCATATACATCCCCCCAGCTTAGTATATACTGTTACCCCATATACAGCCCCCCAGCTTAGTAATATACTGTATCCCATATACAGCCCCCCAGCTTGTAATATACTGTATCCCATATACAGCCCCCCAGCTTAGTAATATACTGTACCCCTATACACCCCCCACAAGTAATATACTGTATCCCATATACATCCCCACTTATATTACTGTATCACATTATACTATAGTAATATACTGTACCCCATATACAGCCCCCAGCTTAGATATACTGTATCCCATATACAGCCTCCCAGCTTAGTAATAACTGTCCCCATATACATCCCCCAGCTTAGTGATATACTGTACTCCCATATACATCCCCAGCTGATAATATACTGTATCCCATATACAGCCCCAGCTTAGTAATATACTGTATCCCATATACATCCCCCAGCTAGTAATATACTGTACCCATATACACCCCCAGCTTAGTAATATACTGTATCCCTTATCAGCCTCCCGCTAGCTTATAGAATATCTGTACCCCATATACACTCCCCAGCTTAGTATATACTGTATCCCATATACATCCCCCAGCTAGTAATATACTGTACCCCATATACACCCACGCCCAGCTTAGTAATATACCTGTATCCCATATACAGCCCCCAGCTTAGTAATATACTGTACCCCTAATATACATGCCTCCAGCTTAGTAATATACTGTATCCCAATACCGCCCCACTTAGTAATATACTGTATCCTATACATCCCCCCAGCTTAGTAATATAACTGTAATCCCATATACATCCCCCATCTTAGTATATACTGTATCCCATATAGAGGAGCGGCAGCACCCTAATCCTCTGCGTGCTGGCCCCTAGATCTTAGAGCGCTAGAGCGCGCTGATTACAGGTGGACTACCCACTGGAACGAGGAAGGCAAGAGCTGCCGCTGGGCTCCAGGGGCATGGGGCGGAGGTACACGAATGCGGCATGCGACTCGGACATGAGTGTAGGAGCACCCGTGACAATGGGACACAAAATCAAAAACACTTTACAAGGGCAATGTATTAGTTTCATTTTCAAACTACCCTTTACAGGATCCCATTATGAGGTTCACCAGCCTGACGCAGCTGATCAGTTGAGGATCTGGCAAATGTGGCCAACCTCTTCAAAAACAGAAAGTTTTGGTAATTTGTTAGCTGGAGTTGTTAGGCATTTTTTGCTGACTCAATATATGGGGAGTTCTCAGGCATTTAGAAACAGTTCAAGTTCTTTTATTCTACAAGGAAAATGTTATTCACAAATGGAAAAAATTCAAGACCGCTGACAGTTTCCGAGGAATAAAATTCCAACAAATTCCCCCTAAAGTCAAACTGTGAAATGGCCAATGAGGAATTACAAACAAAAAAGACCTACTAGACTAAGATCTCAGGCTCTGAAGGCCTTTAGAACATTAGAAAAGATCTGAACAAAGTATTCAATCAACGAGGAAGAGTATAGGTTACCGGCACCACCACATTCACATGTAACATCAAAGTCGGACTACAGGGCCGAGAGCCGGGTTGTGAGCCGGATTGTTGAGACATCCCCCTAACCACGGTGCTCGCCAAAATATGACAATCAAGAAAGAGAGACGAGTAATGCGGACTCATAAAACGAAATGTGGGGAATATTGTCCCCGACAACCGGTGAGTGCCGCATTCTCTTCTCTCTGTTTGAACTTTCCACTGAGCAAGAGTACATGTGTGAAGTGGTGCCACGAGCAGGGGCAACCAGAACAATCATGGTTGCCGGGGGTGTGACCACGTCAAAGGGGGGTGGAGGGGGTTCGCATCTGCTTACCGAATTTGGATGTTCAGAACAATATATACTTCGCCGTTTAAACTCGGCTATTCTTAAGTCAATTGAAAAAAAAAAAACCCCCTCGTACTCACCTTTCAGACCCCATGCCCCCCCCCCCACACACAGGTCTTCTGTCTTAAGCTCCGATTCGTCTTCGGCTTCCCACGCAGCCCGTCACACACACCATGACGTCAAGCCGCCCGTGCCGACCCATCAGGGTGTGCGCGCCATTTTTAAAGCAGTTGTTTGACCTACAGGACATGTGGGGCTCATTTACTAAGAGTCCCGAAGGCCGCACTGTTCGTCGGTTTACCGAATATTCGATTTGCCATCGAATTACCCCGGATTTTGGCGGCACGTGACTGGATTGTGGCGCAATCGGCACCGGCTGTCACACCGAAAGGAAAATAGGGCTGGGCCATGGACAACCCAAAGGAGCGGAAAAAACCGGGGAATTTAAAAAAGAATGTGTGTCGCAAGAACAGCACTTACATGCACAGGGACGAGAAGGTGAACTCCGGGGACCTTAGCGCAGCCGCCGACACCTGCAGATATCGGGGCCCGGACCTTAGTGACATCACGGCAGACCGATCAGGGGACAACGCGCCGCGGGATCGCGACTGGGACCGGGGGATAAGAAATGAGCCCCGTGTGTATTTTATTAGCCTATCCTTATTAAATATTGAAATGCAGAATGTATGTTTTTTTGTGGAATATAAAATTGAAATACAATTTTTAATAAAAATTATTTAAAAATATTATTGTTGTATTTTATTCAAATATTGGCTATGTTTATTGTTTTGCTTTTCCCCACTCTTAAAGGGGTTGTCCATGTCAGCCAAAAATTGTTGAGAGTAATAATAATCTTATACAATTTTCCAATATACTTCTGCAATCAAGGCGCAAATATTTGCACCCCCCCGACGTAACTTCCACTACTCCCTTCCTTCTCCCTTCAACCTTTCCCCCTCTTACACCACATCTCCTCCAGCTACTCCTTACCTCTCCTCCGACACCTTTCCCTTCTCCATTTTCCATTCGTTATCTACCTCCCCTAACTCCTTCTATTTCGTTGTCCCCTCCTACCTTCCATACCTTCTTCTTTTCCGCTCATTTTCCTTTTCTTTTCCTTGTTCACGAATCCTCTTCTCAAGCTCTTCACCTACACACTCTCCACTCAACCCTTCCAACTCCCCACCCTTCCTCCCTCCGGACTCTTCCTCTCCTGCAACCCCCAGCGCACATCAAAACCCAACTACCACCCACCTCTCCGAAAATACCACCCTCTCCCCAACCACTCCACCCCTCGCCTTTCTTTCTATCCTTCCACCGTATTCCATTCCATCTCCATTCTGGTCGCTGGACCGCCGTTTCTTTTCATCCCGCCCCGCTGTCCTCCCTCCCCTCTTTACTTTCAACATCCCCCTACTTCTACACTCTCCATCCATTCCTCCTTTCCCAGCCTTACATCCCCTTTACCGTGCATCTCATTTATTCTCTCGCTCTCCCCTCACCCTCCACACCGACCTAAGTACTCCCCCACTCGATTCACCATTCCCCAACCTCCCTCCCCTCGTCTCTGTCGTCATTTCATTTTATCTTATCTTCCCTCCACCCTCTTACCCCCGCTTCAATATCTTTCCCCCGCAACCCCCCTTCTTCCCTCCTTTACTTTATCCCCCCCTCCCGTTTTTAAAAATCCTCGGCTTGATGTCCTCTATAGAAAGCTTTATGTTAAGTTCCAGAAATCTGTCCTTGGTATATGATGGACAACACGGTGTACAAGCTGTTAGTGGATTTAGCTCTGATTCAGGGTCAGATTAAAAAAAGAAGATCATCCCACCTCGGCCCTGGGCTTGTAGGAATGTTATAACCCCCACAGTCGGAATTACTTCCGACATATGGCACTAGGATCAGATTCGGAGAATGGAGGGCTTTTGTCCATTCTGACTGCTTAAATCTGAGGTCAATCAAAAAAAAAAGCCCCTGAGGTCCTGAAATGGCGCTTGTGTACATGTTATTGATGAACAGGAAACAGGAAGTCACAAGGATTTAATGGTTAAGGGCCTTATGCGTATAAAATAATGGTGGGTGGTGTGGGTGGCCTGGGCACCTAGAAGACTTGGCCCGGCTACCACACCAACTGCATTATTATATTATAATCCACTACTGCCAGGGTCGGATAGTAAGACTGCAATGCGGCCCTGGGCTGTGTGAATATTATAGTACCGAGACTCCTACATTCTGGTACTGATCCGCATCTGGGGAATGTACGATGGTCGTGCTGCTTTCAATCTGTGTTTCACTATCTTGTGGAATTTTGAGGGGGGCCTTCCAAGGTCCTGAAATGGATCTTGTGTACATTGTGTAGTGAGAGCAGAAAAGATGTACAAGGAGTTCTGGTGAAGGTTCCTGTATCAGTATTGTTTGAAGTGTTTGGGCGGCGGCATGCCCCTAGAAGGTTGGCCCTCCTGAGGTACCCCCGAAGCGCCTTTAATAAACAACTGTCTTACATTTATTTCACATTTTTTTGAAACCTTTCTGATTTCTGCTGTATCATAAGATGCATGTTCCATTTTGACGTTACCCAACAGGACGATTTGGGAGAGGTTTTAGAATTTTAAGAAAGGCATGAATTGGGGTTTGTTTGTTTGGTGTATGGGTTTTCTTATCCTTGTTGATTGGTAGTAAGCTGCCCACTGGAGGTGTTTTGGCAACCCTCTTTTCTCTTCCTGGACATCCATGCTCAGCCATGCCTAGTATGTGTGGTGGATTGGGAAAGGATTAATGGGGGGCAAACACTTGGGATCATGTTTATACGATTGAAAAAAAAAAAGAACTTGCTTCATCAAGTTAACCAGGAAGGGGAAGGATTGGCTGCGGAAGGGATTTATGGGACAATAATTCTATATACTATAACATCAATGTTATTTAGTGTAAGAAAGGTTGTAAAAAGACCCTTCTTGAAGCTCTATGCTGTCCTGTGTTGGACCAGCGCTGAGGCAGGCTATTCCACAGATTGGACAGCTCTCATAGTTAAAAAAAGCCCTGTCGCTACGGGGATTTATTAAACCTTGTTTTCTTCAGACGCAGACAGGGCCCCTCGTCTTTGATTAATTTAAGCTTGAAACAATTTACCACCATTTTTTTGTATGGACAAATTCATATATTACATTAATATATCTCAAATTATATATACCCTCATAGTCGTATCTTGTTCAGTTGTCGCTACTATTTAATGATATGGCCTAGTGTGCAGAAGTTAGGAGTGATACTAAAATGTGTACTTTATCTTATATCTTATCTTATATGCTTTACCGTGCGGTTGAGTGTAAAACTATTGTTCCATGTTATAAGGGGCTGACTGTGCACTTTCAACATTAAGGGACTCACGACTCTGTGGGGCAGATAGCAGATTATCAGCTGTCTGAAATTCAGAATATTTCTAGTTGCCAATGGCAACCAATTCACAACTATGCTTTTCATTTTACCAAGGGCTCATGAATATTTTAAAGGGAGCTGTGATAATTTGTGATGTCATGGGCAACAGAAAATTCTGACTTTCGATAAATCAGATAAATCTGCTCCTGTGTATTGTGATCCTGCAAAAAAACAGGGCACATTTGTTTGCCAGGGGTCTACGCCAGACTTGCACAAAAATTTTTGATTAAAAGCCAGGGGGCAACTAGGAACAGGCACGGGCCCCATGCTGACTTCTGAATTAAGGCCCCCCCCCCCTTCCCCCTACCTTCTCAGAATAATATTACATATAGGTTTACACATCTATCACACATACATACACCCATTTAAACATATTCGCACAAATCCTATGCAGGGTATAAGGGCCGATTCTAGCATATTTGCTGCCTGAGGCGATATTAAAATGCTTGCCACCCCCCCCGCTCCCTATTAAGTAAATCCTTAAAACTTTACTAACAATTAACAACCCTACAGACAGCTCCCTGACACTGTGTGACTGACTACAGGATCTGAGAGTCATTAGTGATACTAGTACCTTATAGATGACAATCTTCTCCATCAGGAGTCTTTATTCCGGTTCTCCAATCTATGACGTATCACTGCTGAATTCACTACCGATATCTTCAGCTCCGTGCAGCATCTCCACCCGGGTCCTCTAAAAATACCACAGTCATCTACAGTATAAAGTCTCTGGAAAAAACACTGTGCTCCTAAATAATATATACCCCTCAACACAACTGACCTCACCCTCCACACAAAACACTCCCTTCATTTTTATTACATACTACATTATATATACCTACGATTATTCATGCACCCCAATATACAAGCCTTATTATACAGACTCCCCATTTTTTTTTAATTTTTTTTTTTATACGACCCCTACACTTATACATGCAAAACTTGCCACATATAATCCCCCCAATTAGTAATATACTGTATACCATAAGAGCCCCAGCTATATATAACGTATCCCCATAAAACAGCCTCCACTATTATATTACTGATCCATATACATCCCCCAGCTTAAATATTACTTCCCCCATATAACAGCCTCCCAGCTAGTAATATACTGTACCCCATATACAGCCCCCCAGCTAGTAATATACTGTATCCCATATACATCCCCCCAGCTTAGTAATATACTGTATCCCATAACAGCCCCCCAGCTTAGTAATATACTGTATACATTATACATCCCAGCTTAGTATATACTGTACCCCATATACAGCCCCCAGCTTAGTAATATACTGTCCCCATATACACCCCCCAGCCTTAGTAATAACGTATCCATATAGCCCCCACCTTAGTAATATACGTTCCCATATACAGCCCCCCAGCTTAGTAATATACTGTATACCCATATACAGCCCCCCAGCTTAGTTAATATACTGTATCCCATATACATCCCCCCAGCTTAGTAATATACTGTATCCATAACACCCCCCAGCTTAGTAATATACTGTACCCATATACAGCCCCCCAGCTTAGTACATATAATCCCATATACAGCCCCCCCAGCTTAGTAATATACTGTATCCCATATACAGCCCCCCAGATTAGTAATATACTGTACCCCATATACGCCCCCAGCCTTAGTAATATACTGTATCCTAGTACACCCCCAGCTTAGTAATATAACTGTATCCATATACAGCCCCCCAGCTTAGTATATACGGTACCCCATAATACATCCCCAGCTTAGTAATATACTGTATCCCATATATGCCCCCAGCTTAGTAATATACTGTATCCCATATACAGCCCCAGCTTAGTAATATACTGTATCCCATATCAGCCCCCCGCATTAGTAATATACTGTACCCATATACAGCCCCCAGCTTAGTAATATACTGTACACCCATATCACCCCCAGCTTAGTAATATACTGTATCCCTATACAGCCCCAGCTAGTAATATACTGTACCCATATACCCCCCCAGCTAGTAATATACTGTATCCCAATACAGCCCCCAGCTTAGTATATACTGTATCCCATATACATCCCCCAGCTTAGTAATATACTATCCATATAATCCTCCCGCTTAGTAATTACATGTATCCCATATACAGCCCCCAGCTTAGTAATATACTGTATCCCATATACAGCCCCCCCCAGCTTAGTAATATACTGTATCCCATATACATCCCCCAGTTAGTAATATACTGTACCCCATATACACCCCCCAGCTTAGTAATACTGTATCCCATATACAGCCCCCCAGCTTAGTAATATACTGATCCCATATACAGCCCCCCAGCTTTTGTAATATACTGTATCCCAATTACATCCCCCAGTTAGTAATATACTGTACCCATATACAGCCCCCAGCTTAGTAATATACTGTATCCCATATACATCCCCAGCCTTAGTAATATACTGTACCCATATACAGCCCCCAGCTTAGTAATATACTGTATCCCATATACAGCCCCCAGCTTAGTAATACTGATCCCATATACAGCCCCCCAGCTGTAATATACTGTCCCATATACACCCCCCAGCTTAGTAATATACTGTATCCCATATACAGCCCCAGCTTAGTAATATACTGTACCCCATATAACCCCCAGCTTGATACGTCATGACTGAATATATGTATCCCATATACACCCCCAGCTTAGTAATATACTGTATCCCATATACAGTCCCCAGCTAGTAATATACTGTACTTCCCATATACAGCCCCCCAGCTTAGTAATATACTGTTACCCATATACAGCCCTCAGCTTAGTAATATACTGTACCCATATACATCCCCCACACTTAGTAATAATGTACCCATATACACCCCCCAGCTTAGTATATACTGTATCCCATATATCCCCCAGCTTAGTAATAACGTATCCCATATACATCCCACACGTAGTAATATACTGTATCCCATATACACCCCCCAGCTTAGTAATATACTGTATACCCATATACAGCCCCCAGCTTAGTAATATACTGTATCCATATATACAGCCCCCCAGTTAGTAATATAATGTACCCATATACAGCCCCAGCTTAGAAATACTGTCCTATACATCCCCAGCTTGTAATATAGGGTATCCCATATACGCCCCCCAGCTTAGTAATATACTGTACCCATATACACCCCCAGCTTAGTAATATACTGTATCCCAATACACCCCCAGCTTAGTAATATACTGTACCCATATACATACCCAGCTAGTAAGTAATATACTGTATCCCATTACATCCCCCCAGCTTGTAATATACTGTTCCATACAGCCCCCAGCTTAGTAATATTATCCCCATATACAGCCCCCAGCTTAGTTAATATACTGTATCCCATATACATCCCCCCAGCTTAGTAATATTAACTGTATCCCATATAAGCCCCCCAGCTTAGTAATACTGTATACACATAACACTGCCTGCCCCAGCTTAGTATATACTGTATCCCATATACAGCCCCCAGCTTAGTAATTACTGTATCCCATATACAGATCCCCCAGCTTAGTAATATACGTATCCCATATACAGCCCCCAGCTATAGTATACTGGATCCCATATCACCCCCAGCTTAGTATATATACTGTACCCCTATACATACACCCCCGCTTAGTAATATACTGTATCCCTTGACAGCCCCCCAGCTGAATATACTGTATCCCATATACATCCCCCAAGCTAGTAATACTGTATCCCATATACATGCCCCCAGCTTAGTAATATACTGACCCCATATACAGCCCCCCAGCTTAGTAATACGGATCCCATATACATCCCCAGCTTGTAATATACTGTATCCCATTACAACCCCAGCTTAGAATATACTGTATCCCATATACACCCCCCAGCTTAGTAATATACTGTATCCCATATACAGTCCCCCAGCTTAGTAATATACTGTATCCCATATACAGCCCCCAGCTTAGTATAACGTACCCATATACAGCTCCCCAGCCTAGGAATATACTGTATCCCATATACAACCCCCCAGCTTAGTAATATACTGTATCCCCATATACAGCTTCCCCAGCTTAGTAATATACTGTCCCATATACAGCCCCAGCTTAGTAATATCCGTACCCATAACAAGCCCCCAGCTTAGTAATATACTGTATCCCCATATACAGCTCCCCAGCTTAGTAATATACGTATCCCATATACAGCCCCCAGCTTAGTAATATATGTACCCCATATACAGCCCCCCCAGCTTAGTATATACTGTACCCATATACAGCCCCCCAGCGCCTTAGTAATATAATGTAACCCATATACAGCCCCCCCCAGCTAGTAATATACTGTCCCATATACAAGCCCCCCAGCTAGTATATACTGTACCCATATACATCCCCCCAGATTAGTAATATATGTAATCCCATATACACCCCCCAGCTTAGAATATTACTGTATCCCATATACAGCCCCCAGCTTAGTAATATACTGTATCCCATATACACCCCCAGCTTAGTAATATACTGTATCCCATATACATCCCCCAGCTTAGTAATATACTGTACCCATATACAGCCCCCAGCTTAGTATATACTGTACCCCATATACAGCCCCCCAGCTTAGTAATATACTGTATCCATATACAGCCCCCAGCTTAGTAATATACTGTATCCCATCTACATCCCCTGCTAAGTTAATATACTGTATCCCATAACATCCCCAGTAGTAATAACGTACCCATATACAGTCCCCCAGCTTAGTATATACTGTATCCCATATACAGCCCCCCAGCTTAGTAATATACTGTATCCCATATACATCCCCAGCTTTAGTAATTACTGTATCCCATATACACCCCCCAGACTTAGTAATATACTGTATCCCATATACAGCCCCCCCAGCTTAGTAATATACTGTATCCCATATACATCCCAGCTTAGTAATATACTGTATCCCATATACATTCCCCCAGCTTAGTAATATACTGTATCCCATATCCCCCCCCTAGAATCTACTGTATCCATATACATCCCCCCAGCTTAGTAATACTGTATCCCATATACAGCCCCCCAGCTTAGGGATATATACTGTATCCACTATACATCCCCCAGCTGTAGTATATACTGTATCCCATATACATCCCCCAGCTTAGTAATAACTGTATCCCATATACACCCCCCCCACTTAGTAATATACTGTACCCATATACCCCCCAGCTTATATACTGTATCCCATATACATCCCCCCAGCTATAGTAATATACTGTACCCCATATACAGCCCCCCAGCTTAGAATATACTGTATCCCATATACACCCCAGCGTAGTAATATACTGTATCCCAGATACCTCCCCACTTAGTAATTACTGTATACCCATTACATCCCCCCAGTTAGTAATATACTGTATCCCATATACACCCCCCCAGCTTAGTAGCTTAGTATATACGTCCCATATACACCCCCAGCTAGAATACTGTATTCCCATATACATCCCCCGCTTAGTAATATACTGTATACCATATACACCCCCAGCTAGTAATATACTGATCCATAACCCCCCAGCTTAGTAATATACTGTATCCCATATACAGCCCCCCAGCTTAGTAATATACTGTATACCATATACACCCCCAGCCTTAGTAATATACTGTATCCCTATAACATCCCCACTTAGTAATATACTGTACCCATATCAGCCCCCACTTAGTAATATACTGTCACCCATATAAAGTCCCCCATGCACTTAGTAATATACTGTTCCCATATACACCCCCAGCTTAGTTATGATCCATTACACCCAGCTTAGTAAATACTGTCCCCATATACACCCCCCAGCTTATAATATACTGTATTCCCCAATATAAGCCCCCAGCTTAGAATATACTGTCCCCATATACAGCCCCCCAGCTAGTATATACTGTATCCCATACAGTCCTCCAGCGTAATATACTGTATCCCATAATCCACCCCCAGCTTAGTAATATACTGTAACCCATATACATCAACCCCCCGAAATCACGTCCTTCATCCTTAGTATATACTGTATCCCATATACAGCCCCCCAGCTTAGTAATATACTGTACCCCATATACATCCCCCCAGCTTAGTAATATACTGTACCCCATATACATCCCCCAGTTTAGTAATATACTGTATCCCATATACAGCCCCCAGCTTAGTAATATACTGTATCCCATATACATCCCCAGCTTTAATTACTGTACCCCATATACATCCCCCAGCTTAGTAATATATGTATCCCATATACACCCCCACTTAGTAATATACTGTATCCCATATACATCCCCCCAGCTTAGTATATAACTGTATCCCATATACATCCCCCAGCTTAGTAATTCACGGTATCCATCTACATCCCCCCAGCTTAGTAAATACTGTTATCCATATACAGCCCAGCCCCAGCTTAGTATAGAACTGTACCCCATATACAGTCCCATCTGAGTAATATACTGTATCCCACTATATCACCCCCAGCTCCCTGTAGTATATACTGTATCCCATATACAGCTCCCCAGACTTAGTAAATACTGTATCCCCATAACATCCTCCCAGCTTAGTATATGTACTGATCCCAATATCACCCCAGCTATAATACCATACCCCCCATCTAGTATATACTGTACCCCTTACATCCCCCAGCTAGTATAATGTACTGTATCCCATATACATCACCCAGCTTAGTAATATACTGATGCCCATATACAGCCCCCCATGCTTAGTATATCTGTATCCTATATCACCCCCAGCTTAGTAATATACTGACCCCATTACACCCCCCAGCTAGTAATATACTGTATCCCATATACACCCCCAGCTGTGTAATAACTGTATCCCATATACATCCCCCAGCTTAGTAATATATACTGTAACCATACACCCCCCAGCTTAGTAATATACGTAACCCCATTACGGCCCTCAGCTTAGTAATATACCTGTATCCAGCGATATATATCCCACCAGCTTAGTAATATACTGGCTACACCATATACAGCCCCCAGCTTAGTAAGATTACTGTATCCAATATACATCCCCCCAGCTTAGTAATATACTGTATCACATATACAGCCCCAGCTTAGTAATAACTGTATACCATATAACCCCCCAGCCTTAGTAATCTATGTATCCATATAATCCCCCCAGATTAGTAATATACTGTTATCCATATACAGTCCCTCCAGCTTAGTAATATATGTCCCCATATACAGCCCCAGCTTAGTAGATATACTGTATCCCATTACATCCCCCAGCTTAGGAATATACTGTACCCATATACAGTCCCAGCTTAGTAATAAGTATCCATATACAGTCCCAGTAGTAATAGCGTATCCCATATACAGCCCCCAGCTTAGTAATATACTGTAGCCCAATACATACCCCAGCTTAGTAATATATGTATCCCATATACAGCCCCCCAGTTAGTAATATACTGTATCCATATACATCCCCCAGTTAGGAAGATACGGTATCCATATACATCCCCCCAGCTTAGTAATATACTGTACCCATATACAGCCCCCAGCTTAGATATAATGTATCCCATATACAGCCCCCAGCTTAGTAAATACTGTATCCCATATACACCCCCAGCTTAGTAATATACTGTATCCCATATACACCCCCAGCTTAGTAATATAAGTATCCCATATACAGCCCCCAGCTTAGAATCTACTGACCCATATACAGACCCAGCTTAGTAAACACAGTATCCCGCATACAGTCCCCAGCTTAGTAATATACTGTACCCATTAATCACCCACAGCAGTAATATAATGTATCCCATATACACTCCCCAGCTTAGTAATAACTTTATCCCCATATACAGCCCCCCAAGTATATATAAATGTATCCCATACACAGCCCCCCAAGCTTAGTAATATACTGTACCCCATATACAGCCCCCCAGCTAGTAATATACGTGTACCCATATACACCCCCCCAAGCTTAGTAAATATACTGTACCCATATACAGAGTCCCAGCTTAGTAAATACGTACCCCATATACAGCCCCCAGCTTAGTAATATACTGTAATCCCATATACATCCCCCCAGCTTAGTAATTACTGTATCCCATTAAGCCCCCCAAGCTTAGTAATATACTGTATCAAATATACAGCCCCACAGCTTAGTAATATACTGTAGTCCATATACTCCCCCAGCCTTAGTAATATACTGTAGTCCAATACTACATTCCCCCAGACAGATTAGTAAATACTGTATCCCATATACAGCCCCCAGCTTAGTACATATTACTGATACCCCATATACAGCCTCCCCCAGCTTAGTAATATACTGTATCCCAATACAGCCCCCAGCTTAGTAATCTACTGTACCCATATACATCCCCACCTTAGTAATATACTGTATCCCATATACAGCCATCACCAGCTTAGTATATACTGTACCCCCTATACAGCCCCCAGCTTAGGTAATTGATACTGTAATTCCCATATACAGCCCCCCAGCTTAGTAATTCTGCTTATTCCACCATATACACGCCACAGCGTAGGAATATAATGTATTCCCATATACACCAACCCCAGCTTAGATATACTGTATCCATAAAGCCCCCCAGCTTAGTAATATACTGATCCCATATTACTCCCCCAGCATAGTAATATATGTATCCCATATACATCCCCCCGCTTGCTAGTAATATACTGCCTCCCCCCTCAATATTACCCATAGACAGCCCCCAGCTTGTTAAGTAATATACTGTATCCACATATAATATCCCCCAGCTTAGAATATACTGTATCCCATATACAGCCCCCAGCTTAGTAATAAATGTATCCCATATCCATTCCCCCCAGCTTAGTAATATACGTATCCCATATACATCCCCCCAGCTTAGTAATATACTTGTATCCACTATATAGCCCCCCAGTCTTTAGTAATATACTGTATACACCATATACATCCCCAGCTTAGTAATATACTGTATCCCATATACATCCCCCAGATTACTAATATACTGTACCCATATACAGCCCCCCAGCTTAGTATATACTGTACCCATATTACACCCCCCAGTTAGTAATATATGTATCCCATATACATCCCCCCAGACTTTAGTAATATACTGTATCCCCCATATACACCCAGATACGTAATATATACTGTAGTTCCCATATACATCCCCCCAGTTAGTAATATACTGTCCCCAATATTACTCCCCAGCTTAGTAATATTACTGTACCATATACACCCCCAGCTTAGTAATATACTGTATCCCATATACAGTCCCCAGCTTAGTATATAATAAATGTATCCCTAACATCCCCCAGTATTATATACGTACCCCATCTACAGCCCCCGTTATGTAGTAATATACTGGACTCCCATATACAGCACCCCAGCCTTAGTAAATATGTATCCCTTATACATCCCCATTAGTAAGTAATATACTGTACCCCCTATTACAGCCCCCAGCTTAGTAAATACTGTATCCCATATACAGCCCCCAGCTTGTAACTTAGTAATATACTGATCCCATATACAGCACCCAGATTAGTAAGATACTGTATCCCGAGATACCTCCCCCAGCTTAGTAATATAATGTATCCAATATACATCCCCCAGCGTAGTAATATATGTAGTACCATTAAAGCCCCAAGCTTAAGTAATATACTGTATCACAATACAGACCCAGCTAGTAATATACTGTATCCCATTATACAGATCACCAGATTAGTATATACGTATCCCATATAAGCCCCCCAGCTCCACTTCTGCTCCCTGCTCACTTCAACCGCATCCATTTATCTCCGCAACCTAATACTTCTCCCTTCCCGCCCCCTTCATCCCCTTCACCCACCCTTTTTCTCTCCAACAAACCGAATCCTATATCCTCCTCCGTACTTCCATCTTTCTTCCCCCTCCACCACCCCCATCACCATCATACCCCTCACTACCCCCCATTCTATCGTTCCCCACCTTTCACATAACCCTTTAGTAATATACTGTATCCCATATACATCCCCCAGTTCGGAATTATTACTGTATCCCATATAAATCCCCCAGCTTAGTATATATACTGTATCCCTATACACCCCCCAGATTAGTAATATACTGTAATCCATATACATCCCCAGCTTAGTAATATACTGATCCCTTACAGCCCCCAGACTTAGTAATATACTGTATCCCATATACAGCCCCCCAGATTAGTAATAACTGTATCCAGATACACCTCCAGCTTAGTAATCTACTGTTATCACATATACACCCCAGCTTTGTAATAACTGTATCCATAGTACACACCCCACTTAGAATTATACTGTATCCCATATACATCCACCAGATTAGTAATTGTACTGTATCCCATATCATCCCCAGCTTAGTAATATTAATGTATCCCATATACAGCCCCCAGACTTGTATATACTGTATCCCATATACATCCCCCAGCTTAGTAATTATACTGTATCCCAGATACACCCCCCAAGCGCTTAGTAATATAATGTATCATATACACCCCCAGCTTAGTAATATACTTGTATCCCATAACACCACCCCGGCTTAAAATATGACTGTATCCCAGTTACATCCACAGCTTAGTAATTTACGAACCCCATATAACGCCCCCAGACTTAGTAACATACTGTTCCCATATACAGCCCCCCAGCTTCGTAATATACTGTATTTCCATATACAGCTTAGTAATTTCTTACTGGATCTCAGATACAGCCCCCCAGAGTAAGTCATATACTGTATCCCATATGAATCCCCCTCCTTAGTAAGATTACTGTATTCCCTATACAGCACTCCCAGTTAGTTAAGATACTGTATCCCATTACAGCCCCCCCCAGCTTAGTAAGATACTGTATCCCATATACTGCCCCCAGCTAGTAATATACTGTATCATATACAGCCCCCAGCTTAGTAATATACGTTTATCCCATATACAGCACCATCAGCTTAGTAATATACTGTATCCATATACCAGCCCCCCAGCCAGGAATATATCTTATCCCATATACTGCCCCCAGCTTAGTAATATTCTGTATCCCAAATACAGCCCCCCAGCTAGTAATATACTGGATATCATATACGCCCACCATGATTAGTAATATATGTACCCCATATACATCGCCCAGCTTATTAATATACTGTACCATATAGCCCCAGCTTAGTAATAACGTATCCCAATATTACAGGCCCCAGTAGGAATATACTGTATCTCATTACAGCCCCCCGCTTTAGTAATATACTGTTACCCCTATACATCTGCCAGTTAGTAATATACTGTACCCAGATAAAGCCCAGCTTAGTAGATACTGTATCTCATATTACAGCCCCCAGCTTAAGGAATATACTGTACCCCATATAAAATCTCCCAGCTTAGTATATACTGTATCCCATATACAGCCCCCAGCTTTTCACTTAGTAATATACTGTACCCCATATAAATCCCCCCAGACTTAGTAATATACTATACCCATATACAGCCCCCCAGACTTAGTAAGCTACTGTATCCCATATTACAGCCCCTCAGCTTAGTAAATACTGTTATCCCATATACAGCCTCCCAGCTTAGTAAATATACTGGATACCATATACTCCTCCAGCTTAGTAAAGTAAAAATTAGACTGTATCCAATACACCACCCAGACTTAGTAATATTCATGTATCCAATATACAGCACCGAGCTTAGTAATATACTGTATACAAATACATCCCCCACTTAGTAATATACTGTACCCCATATACACCCCAAGCTTAGTAATATTACGGTATCCCATTTATACAAGCCCCAAGCTTAGTAATAACGTTTATCCCATATACAGCACTTCTCCAGCTTAGTAATATACTGTATCCCATATACACCCCCAGATTAGAATATACGTATCCATGTACAGGCCACCAGCTTGTAATAATGTATCCCAATACATCCCCGAAGCTTTAGTAATATACGTACCCCATATACATCCCCCCAGCTAGTAATATACTGCTCCCATATACAGCCCCAGCTTAGTCATATACTGTATCCCATATACCAGCCCCCCAGCTTAGTAATATACTGTATCCCATATACACCCCAGCTTAGTAAATATACTGTATACCCCATATAAAGCCCCTAGCTTAGTAATATACGTACCCCATATACACCCCCAGCTAGAATATACTTGTATCCCATATATACAGCCCCTCAGCTTCAGTAATATACTGTATACCATTATACACCCCAGCTTAGTAAATACTGTATCCCATATACAGCCCCCCCAGCTTAGTAATAACTGTTCCCATATACACCCCCAGCCATTAGTAATATACTGTATCACATATACAGCCCCTCAGGCTTAGTAATATACTGTACCCCATATACATCCCCCAGCCTAGTTAAATATACTGTACCCCATATACATCCCCCCGCCTTAGTCATATACTGTATCCCATATAAATCCCCTCAGCTTAGAATATACTGTATCCCATTTATACATCCCCCAGGCTTAGTAATATACTGTATCCCATATTACAGCCCCGTCTTAGTATATATACTTCTGATCCCATATACAGCCCCCAGCTAGAATATACTGATCCCATATAACGCCCCCCCAGCTTAGTAATATACCATGTACCCCAGATACAGCCCCTAAGCTTAGTAATATACTGTATCCTGCATAACATCACCCCAGACTTAGAATATTTCCGTATCCCCATATACACCCCCCCAGCTAGTAATATACTGTACCCCATATACAGCCCTCAGCTAGTAAAGATACTGGTATCACATATAATACCCCCAGCTAGTAATATACTGATCCCATATACAGAATCCCAGCTTTAGTAATTATCCTGATCCCATTATTACAGCCCTCCAGCTTGAGTAATATACTGTATCCCATATCCAGCTCCCACACAGGGCTTAGTGATATTACTGTATCCCATATCACAGTACCCCCAGCTTAGTAGATATTACTGTATCCCATATAACCGATCCCAGTTAGTAATATACTGTATCACCTATACAGATCACAGCTAAGTAATATACTGTATCCACATAGACACCCCCCCGAGTAGTAATATACGTAACCATATACCTTACATTCCTCCAGCTTAGTAATAACGTATCCCATATAAAGCCCCCAAGCTAGGTTAATATTACTGTATCACATAACATCCCCCAGCTTGAGTATATACTGTATACCATATACATCCCCCAAAGATTAGTAATTATAATGTTGTAACCCATAACAGCCCCCCCCCCCAGCTTAGTAATTAGTTTTACTTGGGGTATCCCCTTATACATCCCCAGGTTAGTAAGATACTGTATCCCATATACATCCCCCGTCCTTATAAGTATGACGATCCATACTACACCCCCAGCTTAGTATATACGTCTCCCATATACAGCCCCCCCAGTCTTAATAAATTATTACGGTATCCCTGCACAGCTCCCCAGCTTGGAGTAATATACTGTTATCCCATATACAGCTCCCCAGTAGTAATATCTGATCCCATATACAGCCCCCCAGCTTAGTAATATACTGTATACCATATACATCCCCCCCAGCTTAGTATATATACTGTATCCCATTATACAGTCCCCAAGACTAGTAATATTACTGTATCCATTACAGCCCCCATCGTTCGTTAATATACTGTAATCCAATTACCACAGCCCCACAAGGTAGTAATATTACGGTAACCCCATATACAGCCCCCCAGCTTCAGTTTTTTTTTAGGTGTATGACGTATCATATACCGCCCCCCAGCTTAGTATATACTTACCCGAATAAGCCCCTCCCAGCTTAGTAATTTACATGTACCCACATATACAGCCCCCCAGCTTAGTAATATTATGTATCCATCTACATCCCACCAGCTTAGTAAATATACTGTATCCCATATACATCCCCCAGGCCTTTAGTAATATTATGTATCCATCTATACAGCCACCCAGCTTCAGTAATATACACTGTCTCCCTATACATCCCCCAGCTTAGTAATATACCTGTCCCAGATACATCCCCCAGCTAGTAATATACGGATCCTATACAGCCCCACAGCTTAGTAATATAATGTATCCCTATACATCCCCCTGCTTAGTAATATGTACGCTATCCCAATACACATCACCCAGCTTAGTACTTAGTAATCTACTGTACCCCAGTATACAGCCCCCAGTCTCTAGTAATATACTTTCCCATATACAGCCCCCCGCTTAGTAAGATACTGTATCCCGATAGACATCCCCAGACTTAGTAATATACGTTATCCCATATACCACCCCCAGCTTAGTAATATACGGTATCCTATAAGTACAGCCCCCAGGGCGTAGTAAATACTGTATCCCATATACATTACCCTAGATTAGTAATATAATGTATCTCCATAACATCCCCGCAGCTTAGTAATACTGTAACCCCATTACGCCCCAGCCTAGTAATATACTGTTCCCATTATACACCCCCACCAGCTTAAGTAATATATGGTCCCATATAAAGTCACCCCCAGCTGTAATATACTGTACCCGCATAACATGCCCCACACAGCCTTAGTAAATATACTGATATCCCATAGACATCCCCCAGCTTAGTAATAAATGTATCACATATTACACCCCCCAGCTTAGTAAATAATTTGTATTCCCATATACATCCCCAAGCTTGTAATATACTGTATCCCATATACATCCCCCAGCTTAGTAATCTACTGTAACCCATAACATCCCCCCAGCTTAGAATATACGGTACCCATATATCCACCACCGCTTAGTAATATACTGTATCCCATAGACATACCCCCAGCTTAGTATATACTGTATCCCCTATACATCCCCAGCTTAGTAATTACTGTATCCCAATACAAGCCCCCCAGCTTAGTATAGATACTGTATCACCATCGACATCCCCCAGCTTAGTATATACTGGTATCCCATTATACACCCCCAGCTTAGTAAATTACGATCCCATATACAGCCCATAAAAGGCTAAGTAATAGACTGTATCCCCATCTACATCCCCCCAGCTTAGTAATATACTGTATCCCATATACACCCCCGATTAGTCATATACTGTATCAATATAAACCCCCCCAGCTTAGTAATATACTGTATCCCATATACATCCCCAGGACTTAGTAATATACTGAACCACATATACAGGCACCAAGCTTAGGAATATACGTATCCAATATAAGACCCAAAAGATTAGTAAAGGATGAGATCCTATCCCATATTACAGCCCCCCCAGCTTAGTTAAAATACTGATCCCAATAAATCCCCCACAGCTTAGTAATATTACGTATCCCATTACACCCCCAGCTGATATATACTGTATACCAGATACAGCCCCCAGCTTAGTAATATACTGATCCCATATACAGCCCCCCAGCTTAGAATATACTGATCCCATATACAGCCCCCCAGCTAGTAATATACTGATCCCATATACCATCCCCCAAGACTTAGTAATTATACGGTATCCAATATAACTCCCCCCGCTTAAGTAATATACTGATCCCATATACACCCCCAGCTTTAGTAAATCCTGTATCCATTAATTCACCCAGCGGGGGGATTGTATATGGGGTACAGTATATTACTAAGCTGGGAGGGGGCTGTATATGTGGGGCAAGATTTTATTTAAGCTGTAGGGGATCTGTATATGGAAGCTGTAAATAATTTAATTGGGGGGTGATTAACGAGGCCTTTAAATATATGAGAGCAGGGCTATATAAAAATAAATTTATTATATATATTCATTAGGGGGTGCTATATATTTGATCAGTGTTGCACTGTATGTAAAAGCATGTAACATAACAGGGTGGGATATATTAGTTATAGGGTACAATAGATTACTTTGCATCATGTAAACCAAATGTTGGGGGGGGGGTCTGTATTAATAAATTGGGGGTGTTGTATATTGATTGGTGCTTAGCATGCTATAATTCCAGTAGAATATATGTATGTATATATATATGTATATATGTAATATGTATGTATATATAAAATGAAGGGATGTTTTGTGTGGAGTGTGAGGTCAGTTGTGTTGTGAGGGGTATATATTATTTAGGAGCACAGTGTTGTTTTCCAGGAGACTTTATACTGTAGATGACTGTGGTATTTTTAGGGACCCCGGGTGGAGATGCTGCACGGAGCTGAAGATATCCGGCCGTGAATTCAGCAGTGATACGTCATAGATTGGAGAACCCGGAATAAAGTCCTCCTGATGGAAGAGATTGTCATCTATAAGGTACTAGATGCCACTAATGCCTCTCAGATCCTGTAGTCAGTCACACAGTGTCAGGGAGCTGTCTGTAGGGTTGTTAATTGTTAGTAAAGTTTAAGGATTTACTTAATAGGGAGCGGGGGGGGGAGAGGGGGATTGGCAGCATTTTAATATTCGCCTCAGGCAGCAAATATGCTAGAATCGGCCCTGCCTCCCTGACTAAGGGTTTTGTTACACGCTGATCAGGTGGTCTCACTCTCCAATCACACTGCAGTTACAAAGGTGGAACATCATTGGATAATAACAATATCAAATACAGATTTAACCCTTGCCTGTTCAGGCAGTATCTACCGCTGCTAATTACCTCTACTTAACTATATGACCCTGAAGTGAGTTGTACAGGCTCACCTACTGGGGACACACAGACAAAGATGCTTATTCGCAACTACTCCTCTGCCCATGCATCGGCAGGGGTGTTGCACCTGCCAATGCATAGGCAGGTGAGAAGTTGCTAATAGTGCCCTCTCTAGGTTAGGACCTGTTAGGGAGACTGATCAGCTCCCTTGGAACGTTCTGGAATCTATACATTGTGTAATTGCAGGTGTAGGTTCTGCCTGGAAAGCCAACAGTTAATATTGTTAATTGTATTGTCCAATTAGGTACCTGTAAAGCAAGCTGGAAGCTGGTTGGAGGAGTGCTACCACCTGACCTCTGCTGGGTGGGACCTCTGCTGGGTGGGACCTCTGCTGGGTGGGAGCACATGGTCAGTAGATAGAGAAGCAGGTCCAGTGTGCAGTTCTCTGCAGAGCCGCTGTCTGGACCCACTACCAGGAAGAAGAGGTATCTCAGGACGTTGCCCGAAACCAGTACCACAGCCTCTCCCTCCATACAATTTCTTGCACACACCACCTGCTGGAGACCTGCCAGGCTGTAGGACAGCCCTCCGGTCCCCATAACAAGCACCGTGACATCAACGTGCCCTAGGCCGCAACTGCCAGCCACTCCGGTATCCCGGGCCCCGGCTGCCTCCAAGCCCCAAGAAAAGGCTAGGCCCCGGTGGGGGATGTTGCAGACTCACAAATGCACAGATTCCACATAGGTAGGTAGGTAGACAGTCCCTTGCTTTTCAGCCCCCTCTTCTTACCAGAGTAGTCGGTGGCCTTGGCTGTCAGGTCTCTATAAGTTGTTCCATACTTGAATTCCCATAACCCAAAGCCGGAGAGCTTCACCTGCATGCGGCTGTCCACCAGGCAGTTGGTGGGCTTCAGGTTCCCATGGGAACTCAGGGGGCTGCTATGGAGGAAGCCCATCCCCTGGTGTGACAAGAGACAAGACAATGATACATTGTATACAGGGAGGAGGGATGTGTGAGGGGAGTCCCTCCAGGAGAAGGTATATACAGGGGGATATGATTGGCGGGGGGGGGGGGGGCCACAATACTCACATTCACAATGTCATGAGCAAAGGAAAGCTTGAAAACCCAATCCAGCTCCATATCATTATTCTGCAAAACATCCTGTCAGAGATAAAGAGAAGATAAGGATCTATAGATCTCTCATATCTATCTATCTATCAATCTATCTATCTATCTCATATCTATCTATCTATATATCATCTTACATCTCTTCCTCCTGAGTCCCTTCTCCCTTAGCTCTTGGTTGCACTCGTTTGACCCCTCTGGTGACCCTAGGGCCGTGTCCCATGAATTTCTCTTACCTTCAGACTCCCCTTTTTGCAGTATTGCATCACCACACAGATATTAGGGGGCTCAGGGCAGACACCAAAGAATGTGATCAGGTTCTCGTGCTTCAGCTCACGGATCTGGAATAGGATGAGTTAATGGTAGGATTGTTTAATAATTTAACACAGAGTCAGGAAGTAAGAATACTCCTTCTGGAGAGTTTGCCAATTAAGGCTGCCATGTAGGCGTGTGGAGACTTATAGACACTTATGCTGCACTAGGGGATTCTGGGAAATATGCAAATATTGTTTTCCTTTTCCCACCCAATGCCTTTTTAGCTACCTTGAAAGAGAGTCCCCTTAAAACGGTTTGCCCATGAAAGAAAATTCTCAAATTTTAAATCCCCTAGTGATGTTTACACAATAAAGATAATTTTTAACCCCTAACTTTTACAATCTTACTCAGTTTTATTGCTGTTTTGGCTCCTATTACTCAGTGATGGTCAGTGTGAGATTCCAGAGTGTGAACGGGGACTCTCTAAGCAGACACTTCATGATCCCTCTGTGCTATGAGATGCTGTGTACTGACAATGTGCTTAGATTATGAGGGCAGAGGGTTTATTTACACTTTTACGATGCAACACAAATCGGGGGGGGGGGGGGGGGAGAGGGTTGCGTAGCCATCCGGACATCCTGACTGACTAGGCACGGGATCTAGAATTCAAATTGTGTCGCAAGACAATGCACTTACATACACCGGAAAAAAGGTGAACTCCGTCGGACCTGAGCGGGGAGCGACACATGCAGGATATCAAGCGCATGATCTTAGTGAATCACGCCTCAACGCACCTCAGGGATCGCGACAGGACCGGGTAAGTAAATGTGCCCCAATGTGTTATTATATAACAATCTTGTCTTCATGGGAATAGCCCTTTAACACGAAGCACGACTTACAATAGATATACTGGTCTGGCTTAATCCCACATCATGTTTTAGGCTTCTTGTAAGTCATGCTTGGTGTTAAAGGGGCCGTCTTTTAAGGTAGCGAAACGAGGGATTGCTTTCTATTTGCCACCCGGGAAAACATATTTGCATTATTATAACACAGACATTCTTCAATTTAACAAAAATGAAACATTGTAACAAAAACTGTGGAAAACTATAAACTTATAGACGATGCTGCAGGGTGAGTGATAATGCTGGATGCAACTGTTACGAATGCTCAGCTCACACAAGAAAAGTCCTACCATGCGGAATTCCTTCAGGACGGACGGCCTCCTGATCCGAGATATCGATGATTGGTCACAGAGATACTTAAGTGCCACGTTATTACCCTGAAAGAAGATGTCAGTATTTATCCTCTTATCACTGTGTACTGTCCTCCATTCACATCCAGAGCAGCCTTCAAAAAGTTAAAAAAAATAAATCACCCCCCACCTGTAAATGCAGCTCTCGATGTGAATAGAGTTTACAGGGCAAAATCAGTCCTCAAGTCCAATATGAATCAAAACAAAATACCTGATATACACCGAGAGTGGAGTAGAAAATCTCTTTGCCATGCTTGTCTTTAAATCCATAGCTCTGATTGCTGGAAATGACTGCACTCGATCCAAAACTCCCCAGTCTTTTAGATGGAGTACTGGAGGGTGTCCCCAGAATGTTCTGTGAGGGATACAAGAGAGGAGGATCCCCGCACAGCATCATATAATATATCCCACCAGGACACAGGAGAAATCATGTCATGTGTATACAGCAGAATAGTGAGTGCAGCTCTGGAGTATAATACAGGATCTATTGCAGTGTAGTGTTATGTGTATTCTGTGTTTGCTATTATATACAGTATTTAAAAAAAAATGGGTGTGGGGTGGTTTGTTATTAGAGGGTGTGGGGTGGGTTTATGTATATTTATAGTTATTTATGTTTATTTGCGGGTGTGGCTTGTCTTTGTTTATTGGTTTGGGATGTGATAATTGGTGGGGTGGGGGTTGTGGTATTTGGTGTTTATTCATTTCGGTGTATTTTAAGTTATTGTTTTTGCTAGGTGTGAATGTGGCTGGACCAGCACGTAAGTTACTGTATATATTTTGTATATATTGTATATTATGTTTGGTTTGCGTTATGTATTTTCATGTTTTGTACTTTTATATAAAATAAAAGATTTACAGGATGTAACTCAGGATCAGTACAGGATAAGTAATGTCATGTATGTACACAGTGACTGCACCAGCAGCAGAATAGAGAGTGCAGCTCTGGGGTATAACACAGGATGTAACTCAGGATCAGTACAGGATAAGTAATGTCATGTATGTACACAGTGACTGCACCAGCAGCAGAATAGTGAGTGCATCTCATTGTGTGCTGAGCTGTTGGAGGGTGTGGTTGTGTGCTGCAGAGCTCCTGAACTACCTGGAGCAAACCCAATCCACCCAGGCCTGCTCTCTCCTCCCCAGGGAGGGAGTGGGTTACTGGGATGAGTGAAGCAGGAAAGTCCCAGGCTCCTGTCTCTCGGACCAGGCCGGCGGGGGGCAGGAGAAGCCAGTTATCGGCCAAAGCAGAAGGGGTGAGAACATCTGCCCGGAGCCAAGGACGCAACGATGTGACCTCGGCTGCCACCCCCAAGACCCAGGAAAGCCGCAAGGTCTCCGGAACACAGAAGATCAAGGCAAGTGAAATCAGCCTAAGTGCTCCTCCTGGAAAGCTGGGTGTCTGTGCGGGAAAGCTGGGTGGTTCAGCTGGAAAGCTGGGTGCTCACGGAGGTGTGCAAAAAGCATGGGGTGATCTTAAGGCCCGGGAGTCTGCTTCCATCTATGGCTCCCGGATTGCTGAGCACCTCCGTGAGTACGAGGAAGCTGGAAAAGCGCTGAGGAGGCTCCAGGAGGAGATAAGGGAGACCATGGCCCTAACGGGGGTGGCCACTAAGAAGAAAAAGCCTGATCTTCTTACCACCATAGACAGACTAAAAGCCGAGGTCACCGCTCTGCAGGAAAAACGACATCTAATCCGTGAGCACAGCGGTCCGTTTCGTGAAAAACTAGAAAACAACACCTGGTTTGAGGAAATGCGCCAGGAGCAGCTGAGAAAGCTGAAGGGGCTTCAGATTCAGGCGGATGATGGCGATGATGAGGAGGATGAGGAAGACCTGCCGTGTCCGTCTGGTGGCCTGCACCAACATCAGCAGGCCTCGCACGACAGGCTGCCTGCGGAGCAAGTGCCATTACCATCAGGCTGCGGCTCTGCCGATCTGGAGGAGGAAAGTGATGACAGCGGCCAGGGGTGGGCGCTAATGGGTCAGATCCGACAGCTTGAGTCACCAGTTCACCTCCAGAACTTTTCCTTCGGCGATGATATGCCAGATGAGGACCAAAAGAGGAAGAAGAGACCCAAGAAGACCAAGGCGTCTCAGGAGGTGAATCTGGTGTTTCGTCCCCTCCCTGTTCCCTCCGGGCAGGCAGCAGTGCCAGCCTATCGTGTAGGCCCCGTTACCCAGCCCGGCCCGAATCCTGCAGTGGACTCGGTGCCAGGGTGCGGGGAGATTGCAAAGCCACGTTCCATCATGGCGCAGAGCACCAGCCTTGTTTGTAGTAGCAAGGATGGTGCAGGGAAGGCAATGGCCCGAAAGGCCGGACAGTGAGGGCGATCCAGCAGGTCCTGGTACTGTGCGCTGCCCCCTAGTGGGAGGGGGGGTGGCCCAGTGCCAGGGGCAGTGGCGGTGGCTCCTGTGGCCCCTAGCGCTGTGGCTGTTGCTTGCTCCGGTGAGCAGCGGCAGTGTGATGGGGCTGCTGGGGCTTGTGGTGCGGCACCTCCCAAGCGTCCTGTGCAGCCTGTGGGAAAGGGCACAGGAAAAATATTATTTTGTATCGGTGCATCTGACCCTGGAGATGGCAATAAGAGACTGTCCGGAGTTAATAAAGACAGGAGGCCTCTTTCATCCAGCAAGCAGCGATGCTCAAACCTTAGAAAAACTGGGGGACAACAAGGGGTTAATGCCAAAGAGGCAGAGGGCACAAGTAAGATAGGGGTTGGAGCTGCCTCTTCTCAGGCTGAATCAGCTATGGAGGTGGCTCTACCGCCAGTGTCCAGTGACGTCGAGGCAACCCCAGGTCCTCCTGGCCCAGCTGGTGTGAGTGATGCAAGGAAGCGAGGCAGTAATGCACATAGTGTGGTGAATGTGGGGGTGGTGAATGGTACTGAGGGGGGTGATCCTGGTATGAGTGCTGGACCATCTGCACCCCCAGTGGTGGCCGCTCCTATAAGGAGCTATGCGAGTGTCATCGCTGGGGCAAGTGGGGTTAACTCCTTGTCTCCTGGCTCTGGGAATAGCGTTTTGCAAAGGCGTCTTCTGGAGGCTCTCAGGAGAGGGGAAAAGTCAATCACTGTAGAGGGGAGAGAGGTTGATCTGTCCTTCTGGACAGACAGACATGGCCTGGCAGCCTTCCAAGAGAAAAGGGGGGGAGAGACTGTATGGTCTTTACCCACAACCGGGCCCGGAGCTGCCCATAGGAATGTGGTTCGTCTTCGCTGGAGGGGCAGTGACGCATGCCCACCCAGGTCAAGGGTGGTGGAGCTCCTCCTGAGGATGAACTTCAGGGCTAGTGACATCTTTGCCCTGATACATCCTTATGGTACTCCGGAGTTCGATGTCAGCTTTGTTCGGCCGGAGGGCTTAGAGCTCTTCTGGTCTGATCTTCTACCAGGGGCAGCCTAAGGTCTGTCACAGGTGCGGTGACCCCACACACTTTAGCGCCAGCTGCCAAGTGCAGAAGTGCGCTTTGTGTGGTGGGCTAGGTCATCTACTTGCTGTCCTTGGATCAGGCAAAAGCGTTTGATCGGGCTAACCACGAGTACATCTGGTCTCTCCGAGGTATGGCCTGCCGGGTGGGTTTGTCAATTGGCTGAAAGTTTTGTACGCAGGGGCAGAGAGTTTCCCGCTTGTGAACGGTTGGATTGGCCGCTCTTTTGTGGTCGGGTCTGGTGTTCGCCAGGGTTGTCCTCAGAGCCCACTTTTATACGTGTTCGCGATTGACCCATTCCTTAGGAGGGTTGATCGTGGGCCGTTGGTGGGAGTCGGGATGGACCGGAAGCCACTTTAAGGGTGGTAGCGTATGCTGATGATGTCACTGTTTTTGTGTCCTCGAGGCGCAGTGGATGATGTCAGAGGTCGACCGCTACTCAGAGGCTTCTGGGTCCAAGATCAGGAGGGCAAGTGAAGGATCTCCGTACACCTCATGGGCATCTTCCAGCTTACGCTACCCCGGTTCTGAAGGTGATTCGCCGGTGGGGTCTGGGAATGTGGGAGATCAGGACCATGTAGAGGAAAATCCTTGAGAAGAGGGTTCTGTTGACCCATTTCCAGAAGCCTCTGGCCCTCAGGGTTTGCCCAAGTCGTGATCTGGGGGTGGGTTTATGTCTTTTGAATTCTATCTGGATCCCCTTGAAGTTTTGGGACGTGACTTGGCGCTGCTTCCATGGAAAGCTGTGTGTGAGGGACAATCTGAAGTGTAGGAGCTCTGAGGAAAGGGGTTGTTCCCCGGGAGGAGTGCGGTGGCCTGCTGGAGAGCATGGATCACTTCCTGCTTCAGTGCCCCTTTAACACAGAGGTGTACAACCGGGTGGGCGCTCCCTCCATTGGCCCGGGTTGGCCGGTCTCTCCTATGCGGAGTGGGCCTATGGAGCATTCAGAGACCTGGGTGGCCGGGACCGCTTCACGTTATTTCTAGTTAGCCTAGTGGTCAGGTACCATATGTGGAACGCACGGTGTTTAGTATCGACGCAGCGTAAAATCCTCCCGGTGGATGAGGTGGTTAGGAACATTCTGGGTGACCTGGTGAAGGTGCGCTCTCTGGAGTATGAGAGGCTGGGCACGGGAAGGGCCTCTCTCCTTTGGAGGGGGTTCTCCTTTAGTGTCCCTTAGTCTGTCATCTCCGCTCCTGGTGTTGGGCTGATGCTGCACTGTAGATTTTTGTTTTGTATCTGGGCATGTAGTGATGTTGGGCTTGCAGGCGCCGAACCTGGGCTTTATGTGGTTTGGATTGATGTTGTTTAGACTTTATTTGTATTCTGTTTTCTTTGTTATGTTGTAAATACTGTATATATTGTATATATTGTATATAGTGGGGTTTGGGACATAGCGTTAGGTTGGGAGGGGGGTGATGGTGGTGGGACTTATGAACTGACCTTGGACACTGGTCTGAGCTACTTAACGCAAACTTTGGACATTAGACCAGTGTCTGGGGGGAAGGGGAGGGTGCGGGCGAGGGATCTAGTTTAGTGTAGTGTTATGTGTATTATGTATTATGTGTTTGTTATTATATATTTATAAAAAAAAAAAAAAAAAAAAAAATGGGTGTGGGGTGGTTTGTTATTAGAGGGTGTGGGGTGGGTTTATGTATATTTATAGTCATTTATGTTTATTTGTGGGTGTGGCTTGTCTTATTGTTTGTTGGTTTGGTTGAGGGTGTGACAATCGGTTGGGTGGGGGTTGTAGTATTTGGTGTTTATACATTTTGGTGTATTTTAACCGGTTCAAGACCGCCCGCCGTGTATTCACGGCGGCGGTCGCGTCGCGCTGCATGGAGAGGGCTCACGGGCTGAGCCCTCTCCATAGCCGGTAAGTCTTTGCTGCATATTGCAGCAAAGGCTTACCGGTAACATCTGGGTGCTGTACAGTACTATTTATCTGGGTGCTGTACAGTACTATGTATCTGGGTGTTGTACAGTACTATAGATGATCTGGGTGCAGTACAGTACTATAGATCTGGGTGCTGTACAGTACTATGTATCTGGGTGTTGTACAGTACTATAGATGATCTGGGTGCTGTACAGTACTATAGATCTGGGTGCTGTACAGTACTATTTATCTGGGTGGGGCAGTGGAGCAGGGCAGGGCTGGTAACTGGAAGGGGTACTTGCTGTCCTTGGATCAGGCAAAAGCGTTTGATCGGGTTAACCACGAGTACCTCTGGTCTGTCCTTCTGAGGTATGGCCTGCCGGGTGGGTTTGTCAATTGGCTTAAGGTTTTGTACGCAGGGGCAGAGAGTTTCCCACTTGTGAACGGTTGGATTGGCCGCTCTTTTGAGGTCGGGTCTGGTGTTCGCCAGGGTTGTCCTCTGAGCCCACTACTGTACGTGTTCGCGATTGACCCATTCCTTAGGAGTTTTTTTTTTTATTATTCTAAATTCATTTAACAAGGTGCCATCACAGCCTGGGATAATACATGTAGCACCTTTAAACCTCCCTACCACCACCGCCATAGCCTATACAGCATAGTTAAAGTTAAAACTTTTAAATCCATTGCCGCCCACCCCCAACACTTAATTACAGTTAGTAATTTTTAATAAAACAATAGCCCTTCCCAAATAACCCAAAAAAAGGAGGGGGGGGGAAGAAAAGAAGAAAAAGGAAAGGGGGGGCTCTCTCCCAATACCCATGTCTCACCTACACTAATTCTTCTGGGTACCCAGCACCATCTTCTCCTCTGTTGAGAGAGAGGAGTCCAGCCATTTAGACCATGACTTGAGGGTTGCGTTAGATTTAGCCCCCTTCCCTCCCTCAGGCAGGATTGTCTTATTGCTTGTGCGGTGTACAACCGGGTGGGCGCTTTCCATCCATTGGCCCGGTTGGCAGGGGTCTCCTCTATGCGGAGTGGGCCGATGGAGCATTCAGAGCATGGGGGTGGCCGGGACCGCTGCGTTATTCTAGTTAGTCTAGTGGTCAGGGTACCACACGTGGAACGCACGGTGGTTAGTGGCGACGCAGCGTACAATCTCCCGGTTGGAATGAGGTGGTTAGAACTTATGGGTTGTGGTGACTGGTTGAAGGTGCGCTCTCTGGAGTATGAGAGGAGGGGCACAGGGAGGGCCTCTATCTTGGAGGGGGTTATACTTTAGTGTCATTAGTCTGTCATCTCCGATTCCTGGTGTGGGCTGGAGCTGACAGCTGTAGATTTTTTGTTTTGTATCTGAGGTTTATAGTGATGTAGGGCTTGCAGGCGCCGAACCTGGGCTTAGGTGGTTTTGATTGTGATCATGTTGGTTATGTAATGTGTTGTATCTGTGTTATATTGTAGTTAGAGTTCGGTGTTTGGATAAGGTTGGTGGTTTGGGGTGTGTGTTCGGGTGCGTTAGGTTGGGAGGGGGGGAGGGGGTGGACGGGGGACTTGGATATACGATCCTGGGCCACTGGTCTGGACTATATCGCGTAACTTTGGAGTTATATTTTAGACAGTGTCTGGGGGGGGGGGTGGAGGGGTGCATGGGCGTGGGATTTAGTTAGTATATTATTGTTATTAATGTTAAGTTATTTCCGTTATCTTCATTGTTATTGCTGTGTTTATTTATGTTTATTATTTATGTGTTATTTTGCTGGTATTTCGATATAAAAAAAAAAAAAAATAAAAAAAAATTTAGGTGTTGGTGGGCTGGTGAAGGTTTTGTTTGTTTTCTGCTGAGTGTTGTGGGGTGTGCGTGTGGCTGGGCCAGGAGGTTTTGTAAGTTTATTTTAGTTGTATATTGTCTTTTGTAATTCTTGCCAGAAGTTATGGCATTTATTTATGTTTATGCTTGTTATGTTTTTCACGGTTATATTAAATAAAAGATTTACAGGATGCTAACTCAGGATCAGGACAGGATAATAATGTCATGTATGTACACAGTGACTGCACCAGCAGCAGAATAGTGAGTGCAGCTCTCTCTGGAGAGGTAATACAGGACTGTTAATCCGGATCAGTACAGGAAAGTAAATTGCTGTATGTTACACAGGTGACCTGCCCAGCAGGCCAGAATAGCAGAATAGTTAGTGTTCGCTCTAGATATACACAGGATGTAACTCAGGGATCAGTCCAGGATAAGTAATGTATGTATGTACACAGTGGACTGCACCAAGGAGAATAGAGAGTGCGCTCTGCAGTATAATACGATATGTTGTAACTCAGGATCCGTACAGGATACGTAGTCATGTATGTACACAGTGACTGCAACAGCAGCAGAATAGTGAGGCAGCTCTGGGGTATTATTGGTATAATACAGATTGTAATAAGGATCAGTACAGGATAAGTAATGTCATGTATGTGTCCTCTCACCTTATGATTCTTAAGAATGGAGATGTCTTCGTACTTAATTTGCAACCGGAATCGTTTGTCATTACTGTCTCCTAAGTTCCCTTCTGAATGAGGAGGAATAGGACAATCAAGAGCCCCCCCGACTATAGCGGTGACGATGAGGGTGATGATCAGCGCAATAACTGGACTGCCTACAACATGTAAGAGTAGCAAGGGTTAATGATTGGTTACATTTAATTATATGAATTAAGATTCTTTTCATTTTTGTCGGAAAAGGTTATAATTAGTCGTGAGGAATGGGGGTCCCATGACGCACCACTGTTCTTGCTAATTAATTAGAAAAGCGGGGGCTGTATATATAAGAAGGGGGACTGTATTATAATAGAAAATGGGGAGGGACTTGTATATAAATAGAAAAGGGGGCTGTATATATAAGGAAAAAGGGGGGGCTGTATATATATTAAGGAAAATGGGGACTGTATATAAAGAAAGGGGGGGCTTGTAATATAAGAAAAGGGGATCGGGACTTATGGGAGGAGGGGGACCGTATATAATAGAAAAGGGGGGCTGTATATATAAGAAAAGGGGGACTGTATATATAAGAAAAGGGGGATGTTATATAAGAAAAGGGGGGCTGTATATATAAGAAAGGGGAGGACTGATAATAAAAAGAGGGGGACTGTTATATAAGAAAAGGGGGGTGGTGTATATAATAGAAACGGGGGGTGGATTATCGTAGAATAGAAAACAGGGGCTGTTTATTTTAGATAAGGGGGGCTGTAAATATTAGAACAGGGGGGCTGTATTTATAGGAAAAGGGGGACTGTATATAATAGAAAGGGGGGTGTATATAATAGAAAAGGGGGACTGTATATATTAGAAAAGGGGGGCAGAGTCGGGGGTGGGAGAGGAGTAGAGTGCACTAGGTTGGCAGCAGAGGCAGGGGGTGGGAGAGGAGAAGAGGGCACTGGGATGGGAGCAGAGGTGGGGGCACTAGGGTGGGGAGAGGAGGAGAGGGCACTGGGGTTGGAAGGATGGGGCAATGGAGTGAGTTGGGCTAGGCAATGGGGTGGCAGTGGAGATTGGATTTATAGGGGTTGAGGAAAGAAGAGCAGGGGGCAATGGGGAGAGAGCAGAAGTGGTGCACTGTTGTGGGAGTGGTGGAGGTTGCACTGGGGACTAGGAGCGAAGGAGGGGGGCACTTAACCGTCAAGGCTTATTTCTACACAGCTCGTTGCTGAAGCCACACTCCGGCCTGTCTTTGGGAAGGGTCGGTCGGCCAGCTGATGTGGGAGAAGGCTTCTTAGGGCTGCAGCAGTCATAAGACAAGAGGGTCAGCTATTGTTTAAACTAACATCCTGTATCCGTGAGTAGGGCAATCTATGCCTTGTCTTGCTAAATGTGACTAGTGAAAAATGTGTGTAATAAAAACAGGAGTGCACCCCAAACATCACGTCTATATGTACTCACTGCCAGGCCCATTCATAAGGAGCTGCTCACCCTATGGGGCTACATCAATCATCAAAGAAACCTTTATATAGTAAAATTACTCACTTAAATGAGGGACTTACCAGATGCAGCCAGAAGGGGGCAGCATAATCGTACTCTGTGCAGAACAATACAGTGACACTGGGGTATGGGGCCAGCTTTTGGGGGCTATAATGAAAGCCATCACTGAAGATGTAGGCACTATTTGTTTTCCTGGGATTTTTGGCATTGAGGTTTTTTGGGACTTTTTATTGCTAACAAGTCTCACAGGGCTGTTTGCACCTCTTTATTAATCTGGAGGAAACATAGAACTACTGCTGCAACACCGTGCAAAGCCCCATTCATGATTTATGAAATGTCTCATAGTTACTCGGGTCCCTGCTGGTCCATGTGCTGGGAATTTTGGGGATTTTTTTGAAAAAAAAAAAAATCCCAGACAGAAAGTACACCATAAGAACATTGGTCAAAGCCACTTTAATGAATGTAATGATCTGCACTTCAGTTTTCCCTCCAGCAGCAAAAAGGCAAGAAAGGCATATATTATTTATATGGGTGCTGCACAGTACTATGTATCTGGGTGCTGTAGAGCACTATATATCTGGGTGCTGTACAGTACTATATATCTGGGTGTGTACAGTACATGTAGCTGGGTGTGTACAGTACTATGTATTAGGGTGATTACAGTACTAGTATCTGGGTGCTGTACAGTACTATAGATGATATGGGTTGCAGTCAGTAACGATAGATCTGGGGCTGTACAGAACTCTAGAATGGGTTGCAGTACAGTACTATAGATCTGGGTGCTGTACAAGTACTATTTATCTGGGTGCTGTCTGTACAGTACTATTATATCTGGGTGCTGTACAAGTACTATAGACTGGGTGCTCGAAAGAACTAGAATCTGGGTGTGTAGAGTACTATGTATCTGGGTGCTGTACACAGTACTTATGTATCTGTGTGCGTACCGTACATGTACTGGGTGTTGTAAAGTACTATTAGATGATTGGTGCAGTACAGTCCTTAGATCTGGGGTGCTGTACAGTACCTAGTATCTGGGTTGCTGTGTACAGTAACTCTGATGATCTGGGTGAGTACGTACTATTAGATCTGGTGCTGTACAGTACTATTTATCTGGGTGCTGTACAGTTACTATAGATCTGGGCGATGTAAAGTACTATTATCTGGGTCGTACGTCTATATATTCGGGTGATGACAGTACGATGTCTGGGTGCTGTAAAGAAACTATATAATCTGGGTGCGTGAGAGTACTATGTATCTGGGTGTGTACAGTAAATTTATCGTGGGGCTGTACATAACTATTATATCTGGGTGCTTGTACAGTACTATAGTATCGCGTGTGCTGTACAGTACTATGTATCTGGGTGCTGATGTATAGTACTAGTATGGGGTGCTAGTATAGATCTGTGTGATTATATTATATTCTCGGGCTGTTGTAGAGATGATTCTGAGGGCTGAGAGCATATAGATTTTGGGTGCTGTACAAGTATATGTATCTGCAGGTGCTGTAGAGCACTATATATCTGGGTGCTGTACATTTACTATATATCTGGGTGCGGGAAGTAACTATTAGCTGGGTGCGTAGTAAAGAATGTATTGGTGCTGTACAGTAACTAGAGTATGGGTGCTGTACAGTACTAAGATGATTCTGGGGTGCAGTTACAGTTATATAGATCTGGGTCGTACAGAAACTATAGATATGGGTGGCAGTACAGTACTTATAGATGTGGGTGCTGTACAGTACTATTTATCTGGGGGCTGTACAGGGTGACTATATCGGGGGCTTGTACAGTATAAGATCTGGGTGTGTACAGAACTATATATGGGTGCTGTATTAGAGTACTATGTATCTGGGTGCTGTACAGTACTATTTATCTGGGTGCTGTACACGTACTATTGTATCTGGGTGTTGTTACAGTACTATAGATGATCTGGTGATGCAAGTGACGAGTACTATAGATCTGGTGGTCAGACTGTATCACTATTGGGTGCTGTACAGTACTATTAGACTGGGTGCTGCTACAGTACTATTTATCATGGGGGCTGTCTAGTACTATATATCTGGGTGCGGTACATACTATAGATCGGTGGTGCTGTACAGCACACTATATATCTGGGTGTTGTAGGAGTACTATGTATGGGTGCAGTAATACAGTGCTTTACGTTTAGGTACTATATATCTGGTGTGCTGTACATATAATATTCTGGGCTGTACAGTACTATAGATCTGGGGGCTGTACGTACTATGTTCGGGTGATTTGCTGTACAAGTACTATGTATCTGGGTTTATTTTATAGTAATATGTATCTGGGTGCTGTATGCACATATATTGGGGCTGTTAGAGCCACTATAGATTTGGGTGCATGTAGAGCATCTAGATTGGGTGCTGTAGAGCACTATAGATTGGGTGCTGTCGAGTACTATAGAGTGGGTGCTTGTAAGACACTATGTATTCTGGGTGCTGTAGTAAGCTATGTATCTGGTGCTGTACAGTACTATATATCTGGGGTTGCAGTATATATCTGGGTGCTGTACAGTATAGGATATGGGTGTGTACAGTACTATTTAGATCTGGGTGCTGTACAGTACATTTATCGGGTGCTGTACAGTACTATAGATATGGGTGGTGTACAGTACGTATGTATATGGGGTGATAGTATAGCAGACATGATTGGTGTGATGTACAGTACTATATATCTGGGTGCTGTACGTACTATGTATCGGGTGTGTACAGTATATGATGATTCTGGGTGCAGGATACTAGATCGGGTGCTGTACAGTAATATATATCTGGGTGCTGCCTGTACAGTACTTATATATATGGGGCTGTACAGTACATTATGTAGCTGGGTGCTGTACATATATGATCTGGGTGCTGTACAGTACTATGTATCTGGGTGCTGTACAGTACTATAAGATCTGGGGTGTACAGACTATGATCTGGGTGAGTACGAGAACTAGATATGGGTGCAGTACAGTACTATAGATCTGGGTGCTGTACAGTACTATTTATGGGTGCTGTACAGTTATTATCGGGTGCTGTACAGTACTATAGATCTGGGTGCTGTACAGAACTAGATATCTGGGTCTTGTAGTACTATGAATGGGTGCTTACAGTACTATTTATCTGGGTGCTGTACAGTACTATGTATTGGGTGTGTACAGTACATCTAGATGATCTGGGTGCAGTACAGTACTATAGATCTGGGTGCTGTACAGTAATATTATCTGGGTGCGTACAGTACTATAGATCTGGGGTGCTGTACAGTACTATTTATCGGGTGCTGCAGTACTATATCTGGGTGCTGTACAGTACTATAGATCTGGGTGCTGCTTACAAGAACCATATATTGGGTGCTGTAGAGACTATGTATCTGGGTGGTACAGTACTATTACTGGGTGCTGTACAGTAACTATATATCTGTGGGGCTGTACAGTACTATATATCTGGGTGCTGTACAGTACTATAGATCTGGGTGCTGTACAGTTACTATTCTGGGTGCTGTACAGTACTATGTATCTGGGTGCTGTAAGTACTATGTATCGTGGTGCTGTATATGCACTATATATCTGGGTGCTGTAGAGCACTATAGATTTGGGTGCTGTAGAGCACTATAGATTGGGTGATGTAGACACTTAGTCTGGTTGCTGTAGAGTACATATAGATCTGGGTGCTGTAGAGACATATATATGGGTTGCTGGTAGAATGCTATGTATATGGGTGCTGTACATTACTATTATCTGGGTGCTGTACAGTACTATAGATTCTGGGTGATGTACAGTACTATGTATCTGGGTGCTGTACAGTAATATTATCTGGGTGATTTTACAGTACTATTATCTGGGTGCTGACATACTAAGATCTGGGGTGATGTACAGTACTATGTATCTGGGTTGATGTACAGTACTATGTATCTGGGTGCTGACAGTACTATGTATCTGGTGTGTACAGTACTATAGATCTGGGTGATGTACAGTACTATGTATCTGGGTGCTGTACAGTACTATAGATCTGGGTGATGTACAGTACTATGTATCTGGGTGATGTACAGTACTATGTATCTGGGTGCTGTACAGTGCTATGTATCTGGGTGCTGTAGAGAACTCTTATTATATATGGTATTTTAAAAGTGGTTGTTGGGTAATGTAAATGGCGGATGAGACTCAGGATCACTTATTTTCTTGTGGCCATATACTCATGTACCTACCTGATCTCCTTCCTGTAGCTGTTATATTGCAGACAGGAACAAATCGAGACAAGTTACCGACCCGCTGCAAGTCATAAGACAGTGTAGTGCGATTGAATCGCTCCCCGTTCATATACAATGCTCAACATCACCAGTCACCCTACAAAGGAGGAGAACACAGATGCATCACCCATGAAAGCGGCAGGTACTGACAACTTGGGCTTTGTTCACACGTTCGGTTTTTCAGATGCATTTTACAAAGCCACAAAAACAGGTGCCGATCATAATGGGAGAGAACATATCATCGAGAGTGGATGCTCCTCCTCTTTTATTCACTATGGTCCCATTTTAGACATCGGAAACTGCATATGAAAAATTGAACGTGTGAACGCACCCTTAACACCCTTCTCTCACCATTCAGGTGGGTCTTGTGTATCCTCTGAGACCTTCCACAAGGCTCGTCCATCCATGATGTCACGCCCCTGCTGAAGCATTCCCTCAAGCCCAAGGCATAGAGGTAGACCGCGTCATGGAGATAAGAGGCGTATGGCTAACCTACAATACAAATGTGAACAGTTACCAGTACTACCCTATAGATGCAGATTGGACCCACCCCCTGACCAAAGCCGACCCAAACCATAGGAAGCACCTGGTTCTCGACGTGATATCGCTGTAGAAGGGGGGGCCCGGAGCTTGTTGTACACCTGCTGCATGAGGATGTATAGCTGTACGAGGAGTTCAGCGCGATTAGGAGCACAGATTCATATGCCGCACAATATTCTCATTCCTTTCAATGATCAAGGTGTCCATCCAAAAAGTATCCTAAAATGAATAACCTGTGATTATTGAGTTAATCCTAACACAACAACATTTAGAAATTTTATCAAACAAATCCAGTTTTCCTTCTAATACAAAGCTCACAAATCCCCTGCACAGCCGGATGAAATGCTGAATAACTGCTGTCACCAGTAGGGGGGGCTCACCCAAGACTGTATACATGTTCCCACTCTATAAAATGTAACCTGGAGGAACAAGTATGGTGCAAACCCTAAGGTCATTCAAGTCCATCCTGGTAATAAATAGTGCTGCAGGGCTTTAAGAGTGGTTTTAGCTACATGATATAGATGACTACCTATAGGTGGGGTCTGACACTCCGGACACTGCCAATCGGTTGGTTCCACAATACACGGAAACTGAGCTGGAAGAATAGCATCATTCACCATGTAGTGGCCAGCGGTTGTTACTGCTGCTCTGCCAAACCAGTCCGGAATTATCTGATAGGGGTCCCTAGTAATGGACCACCACTGATCTGATATTTATATATACTATGGATAGGACATCAATTTCAAATATTTGGAAAGCCGCCTTGAAGGGATTGCTCTTTCAAAGATGATAAAGGATGAAAAAAAGTGTCAGAACAATGGACGTCTGACCCCGGATACCCCCAGAAGAAGGCACGGTGGCCCTCCTTTAGTCCATGTGACTTATTAGTCCAGAGTTTCAGGGAGAGAGTTCGCCCCCCATTTCTCCCAATTGCTCAAAAGCAACTCCACATAATACACATTCCCATCACTCACCAGGAATCCGCTGAATTCAAACTGTTGCATCATGATGAAGACAGTAGCTCCGTCTATCACGCCCTGTCTCTCAGCCTCCAGCAGGATCAGTCTGCAGTCCTTAGAGTTTGCCCACAGAATAATGAATGGTTAATGAGAAGAGGATAGAAGATATTGGGGGCAGTCCTCCAAATCTGTCCTACTGATGTAGTGTCCTGTGTAATGCCATAGCCTGCCTCGCACAGCGGTCTCACCCTTAGGTCTCCTACTTCTGCCATTCCCCACCCTGTCTGCAGATGGATAGAACCTGCAGCTGCACCTCCACCTACTGGGTCACATGCAGCAGCCTCAAAAAGAGAAAACGCTGCTGCTGCAAACCATCCTCACAGCATTAGCATTCTCTTTTACAGAAGCTGCAGCTGCATCCCCCTCCTGTTTCATAAGAGTAAGGCTCACAGATGAAGCTGCAGCTGCATCTCCCCTCCTGGATGATAGAAGGTAGCCTTACAAATAGAAGCTGCAGCTGCTTCTCCCCTACTGTATGATAGAAGGGTAGCCTCACAGATAGAAGCTGCAGCGTACTCCCCTCCTGTATGATAGAAGATAGCCTTACAAATAGAAGCTGCAGCTGCATCTTCCTACTGTATAATAGGAGGTGTCCCAGACGACACTGCAGCTGCATCTCCTACTGTATGATAGAAGCTGCAGCTGCATCTCCCCTACTGTATGATAGAAGCGTGACATCCAGAAAGTATCTAGGTGCAGCTCGGGTGTGTAGTAGAGTATTAGCCCTTGGACTACCTGTTCTCTGTCTTCCATGGATAATAATAATCTTTAATATATAGCGCACAAAGCATGTCCCTCTCCCCATGGGGCTCACAATCTAAACAACCTACCAGTATGTTATGGAGTGTGGAGGAAAAACCGGAGGACCGGAGGAGGAAACCACGCAAACATGGGAGAGAACATACAAACTCTTTGCAGATGTTGACTTGGGTGGGATTCAAACCCACTCAGCCACTTGTTTCTGTCTTACCTCTGGCGCGTGAAGCCACTGAGCTGAGGACTTCCCCATATTCTTGAGGTTCTCAGGTCGGACTTGATCTTTGCAGTGATGGTGAAGTTTATGACCAAGTGGCTTTCCAGTAACGACCACAATTCATCGATTTCTCCCAGGTTGATTCTTCAGACCACCCTCCGAACAAGGCCACGTACTTCCAGGAGAAATACGTCAAGGTTTTCTCCAGAGCTTCGTACAGTCGCAGCAGGGGGGACACCATTTTCACGTAGGTGTCGTAGACATGGAAGTCATCGAGCTTCGCGGTCTGACTTACAAAAACCGAACATTGGAATATTCCATGAGGAGACCAGCAAGCCGGTGACCTGCGTACACAAAACGAGGAGCCTCAGTATGAAGAACCATATGACACATGGGGCCACATTTATCACTTTGTGCGCCTAAGTGTAGTGGTTGCGCCTAAATTGGCGCACGTTTTGCCAGAATTATCACAAGTACAACCATCGTGATAAGTATATTTTTCTGCCTCTTATAATCACTTTACTTTAAATCAGTTAGGCGCAATTTTGGCGCAGAGTTTAGGCACAAGTTAGATTCAGGCACTTAATGTCATCCTGCTACAAGCTCCTCTCTGCTTCTCCCACAGCCCAGAATGAAGATAACACTCACAGCAGCACCCAGGTGTGTGACACCTGCACCCAGTGACCTCTAGCAGGGGCTTCTCTGGAGGGGATCCCCCAGTGCTGGTCTCCTGCTACACCCCTGTAATTCTGATAATCACCCCTCAGACACACTGGTGATACGTGCAGAATTACATGGGGGGACACTTGTATGTAGTATCTGCAACATTCTGCAAAGTTCTGCAAACATTCTGCAAACTTTGCAAACTTCTTTCTCTCTTGCTGTGAGCTCAGCGTTTTGCAGAATGTTTTGTAAATAGAAGGTGATGGAACTGTAAATAGAGTCTTGCAGCTCCTGTCTGCAGAGTATCTAATGTATCTATATATTCCAGTGTCTGGGTGAGCTCTGCTGCTAGAAATGAGCGTGTTTGCAAAGGGGCTTAGTGCTTTCTTCTCAGTTTACGCCACCCTTCGGGCTGGAGTGTTTTGCGCCCGTTTTGCGCCTAAATGAAAACGTTGCAAGTGATGAATATCATTAGGCGCAGCAAAACATCTGGATTGTAAGATAAGATGAGGGGAAAGCTGCTTATTTTTGCTGCGCGGCGCTAGTTTGGCATTTAATCGCAAAAAGTGGTGCAAAAACGGTGCGCCTATGAATGAAAAGGAGCAAAAACAACAGAAAAAAATGAGTGATACATGTGGCCCATGGTCCTTACAAGCCGCGGTGGTATAAACTATAAGGGGTGCAGCTGGACCAGGCAGGTTCATGGCGCGGTGATGAATGGTGCCTCATGGGAGCCCAGCAGAATGTTATGGGGGTGAGTTATCAGCTGTTCATGTGTAGATGACACAAGTAATGTCACTGTATACACCTGCTGTATCATAGTCTGCATACCTGAATATGCACATGTATATAGTGCCCTGTCTGCAAAAAGAATGTATAGAGCAGGAGCAGCTGGGCAAGATTGACATAGTGTCCACTCTGCAGGACAGCTGTTAAGAGCAGGAGGAGCTGAGCAGATTGTATATAGATTCCTATCTGCAGGCAGAGATGTTATAGAGCAGGGCAGATTGGACATAGTGTCCTATCTGCAGAAATAATGTTTAGAGCAGGAGCATCTGAGAATATTGTACATGGTTGTACTGTCTTCAGGCAGCTTGTTGTAGAGATATAAGAAGTAGCAGAGCAGATTGTACATAGTGTCCTATCTGCAGGCAGCATGTATAGAGCACGGAGGAGGTGGAGTACATTGTACATAGTTAATGTCTGCAGGCAACATGTTATAGAGCAGAGGGAGATGACCAGATTGTACAAGTGCCCGTGTTGCAGGTAGCTTGTTATAGAGCAGGAGCAGCAGGGCAGATTGTACATAGTGTCCTATCTGCAGGCAGCATGTTATAGAGCAGGAAGACTGAGAAGATTGTACATAGTGTCCTATCTGCAAGCAGCATGTATAGAGCAGGAGGAGCTGAGTAGATTGTACATAGTGTTAAGGATACCACGGGTGCACGCTATGGGTTGATTGGAACCGTTGCCGTCGCTGGTATCAGTCGGTGTGCCTCTCCACCGCTATTAACTAAAAGAAGAGCAATAATAAGGTATACCTGCGCTGGCTGGAAAGAGTGAGTGTATGTGTGTTATAAAAGAAGAATTGTGCAAGGGGGAAGGACTGGACTTCTTAACACTGCGATTATCTCTAAAAAGACCAGTTGTCATGTTTTGGTGGAACACTAACCTGTAGCACCACTTGTAGCGGGTTTCCGCGGGTCCAGCAAAATGAATCCAACAGTGTGATTTCTTTGGTCCAGGTTCACACTATAGTCCCCGTTGTAGTCAAGCAATAGTTGAGCAATAGCGAAGCCCCGGCCGGTAGCTCCGCTAAGTCAGACTAGTAAAAACAGATGTACGGTGACGTCACCCACAAGGTACGGATGGTCAGAAGGACAAACAGGAATATACCGACGCGTTGTCGAAAGCACGGCTTTCTTCCTCAGGGTAAGAGTTCCTGGTCTGTGATGATGATGGTTGTTGTATAGAATCCGTACTCTATGGTACTAATCCGTTCTTGAGAGATGTGCATGTGAGTGTTATAATCGTTCCAACTTTAGTCATCTCTGTCTTTGCTCGTTTCAACAACTTGAGTTCCTTGCTTCTTGTTTTTATATATATATCCTATTACTGACATATGTTTTTGGACCCTGAATTCTCTGTGGATCGCTCTTAATTTAGTGATTCTTTATTGTTCTAAAAAATATAATATAAAACCTATTGTGGAAAAAACTTTATTACTTCAGTTAAATATATATATATTAGATAAATATGTTCGTTGCTCATTTCGGACAGGATGGAGCAAATCTGAACATTGTAAAGTATCCACGATTATATACACATCGTACAGTATGTAGACTGATCTTTTAAATTTTTTTTTTTTTTTTTAATTATTATTTTTTTTTTTTTTTAGGGGGCACGAAGAGGGGGGGGGTGCACGGGGGGGACGGTGCCGGGCGACCCACCTCCAAGGACGGTGCCGTCCCCGTACTCCGTCCGGACGGCCGTCACCCCACCCTAAGCGCCCCGCCTTCTAGACCACCCTAGACCACCTACCCCGCACCCACATCCGCCCCCCCCCCCTTCCCCCATCTACCCCCTCACCCCTCCGCCACCTCCCCCTCCCAACTTCTACCTGAACACTTTCCCCCCTTCCCCACCCTCCCCCACTTACTTCCTCACTTTCCTTTCTCACGCCTCCACACCACAATTTTCCTTGTCGTCCCCCGTCCCTCGTCAACACCTCTACCATCCCTATCCACCCAACCCCTCCCCCTCCCACTAAGCTGCCTACCCCCACAACGTACGCCTACACCCCTCCCACACCCAATGTACCCCTTTCTTGCCTCCCTCCGCCCTGGGGCTCGCATCCATCCCCCCCAAACCCCTTAGCTCCCCTACCCCTCACCCCCCCTCTGCCCACCGAACTACCCCACCCCACCCTCCTCCCCCGTCCCCCCCACACTCCCCCACCCATCCCCGTGCCCCCCACATCCTCCCCCTTACCCCCCCCCCTTTCTCACTTACCTCAGCCCCTTCCCCCTTCCTCCAACTAACCCACCCACTCACCCCCCACCCTTCATCCCCCCCCCGCCCCTTGGGTTAAGTTTCACCTACTCCGGCCGGCTTGGGCGCGGGGGGGGCGAGGCGGGGGGGGGCCCCTTCCCCCACCCGGGCGGGATGGCGGGACGATCCCACGACCAAGGTTCTATATAGCCACTGCCCCCTCCTCCGGGAACGTTACTCCCAATTGCCCCCCATCTCTTTTCCCGCTTCCTTTCTACTCGGGCACTGCCAATCCGGCGCCTACCCTCCCGGGCACCTTGCCTCCCCGCACATAACAGATTTCTTCGACCCCCTCCGCCCCCCCGGAGTCCTGCGCCGGCTCTCATTCGAGGGTTGGAGGCAAACAGGGGGCCTCCTATACCCCTCTTTCCTGACGGGGCCTATTGTCCGGCATTGCTTTCCCCCCCCATGACTCTTTTGGGGTCCTATCAATTCGGTGCTCACTTTCCTTGCCTTTGGCGTAATATAATCCTTTCTTTAAATTAAAAATTTTTTAACGATTTTAAGGATAATGGAACATCGGAGAAATATAACTAAACGACTTGAGGGCCACCCCCTTGTAGTCCAAAGACACTATCAAGGTAGTGTAAGAAACATAACGGTCAAAATCAAAGGTAGTGTCAATTTGGATAGAACAGGTGAGCGAGGACTGGAGGGGTGGGCAACTTTATAAAGTAAGTTCAAGCAAGAAGTCGTGTGGATTTTTTTACTCGACACGCTAGTACCCAAGTCTTCTAAATAGCGAAATTGAGCTATTGCCTTTTGATTTTCAAATTTTTACCTTGGTTGTTATGAATACGCTATTATTATTAAAATCTTAAAAAATTTAAATATTAAATAAAAATAAATAAATAAGACCAGCTACACTGTACGATGTGTATATAATCTGTGATATTTTTACAATGTTACAATTTGCTCCATCCCCGTCCGAAGATGGAGCAACGAACATATATTCTTAATATATATATTTTTAACTGAAGTAATAAAGTTTTTTCCACAATAAAGTTTTTTCCACAATAGGTTTTATCATTAATTATTTTTTAGAACATAAAGAATAACACTAATTAAGAGCGATCCCCACTAGATAGAATTCCAGGGTCAAAAACATATGCAGGTAATAGGAAATATATATAATAAAAACAAGAGGCAAGGAACTCAAGTTGGAAACGAGCAAAGACGAAGAGATGACTAAATGTTGGAACTGGAAGATTATAACAACTCTACATGAAACAATCTTCAAAACGGATTAGTACCCATAGAGTCGAGATTCTGTATAAACACCATCATCCTCCACAGAGACCCAGGAATCTTACCCTGAGGAAGAAGAAAGACAGTGTTGCTTTCGACAAAAGCCGTCGGTGGATATTCTGCTTTGTCCCTTCTGGACATATCCGTACCGTGTTGGGTGACGTCACACGGGTACATCTGTTTTTACTAGTCTGACTTAGCGGAGCTACCGGCGGGGCTTCGCTATTGCTCAATATGCTTGGACCTACAACGGGGACTAGTAGTGTCACCTGGACCCAAGAAATCACACTGTGGATTCATTTTGTGGACCGCGGAAACCGCTACAAGTGGTGCTAAAGTTAGTGTTCACCAAAACATGACAAATGGTCTTTTTTTTAGGAAATCGAGTGTTAAGGAAGTCCATCCTTTTCCCCCTGTGCACCCAATTATTACTTTCTATAACACACATACACTCACTCTTTCCAGCCAGCGCAGGTATACCTTATTATTGTACATAGTGTCCTATCTGCAGGCAGTATGTTATAGAGCAGGAGCAGCTGAGCAGATTGTACATAGTGTCCTATCAGTAGGCAGAATGTTATAGAGCAAGAGGAGGTGAGCAGATTGTACATAGTGTCCTATCTGCACCTATCGCATTCTTGGACCATTATAAAGCATGCATTTTCAGTCCATTTTTCTATGTTTACCACACGTTTGGCTGCTTTGAACCTTCATTTCTAGACGTGTAGGCAGCTGTGAAGCAGATTAAAACCAGTCAAACGTATAGTAAGCTTACAAAAACGCATCAGTTTAAAAAGGGTCCAAAAATGGTCCAAGAACACGACGTATGGCAGCACCAATAAAGACGTTCACCTGAGGGCGTATTTACACGATGCGTTGCGTCACGTTTTTTGATGCGTTCTTGACGCATTCCACTGGCTTCAGCCTTGGTCACATGCTGAGGTCACTTTGCGTTTTAGCAGATGCAGTGGACACGCAATGTAACCTCAGCATGTGATCACGGCTGAAGCCTTATGAATGCGTCAAGAACGCATCATAAAACGGAACGCAACGCATCATTTGAACGCGACCTAATGGTTTACATTTCTCTTTTTGTCTTCTGTTTTGACAGTGATAACATCCAAAAGGAATGATTAGATTAATTCCAGTTCTTCTTATTCAGAATATTGTGGGAATGTTCTGCTACATTTCATTGTCTGTTCTTTCCATCAATCCCCCGGTTACATCCCCTCCGCAGACTCAGAAGCCGTGAACCCCCAGACCCCCAGACCCCGTACTGCTAAATACTTTGGGGGGCATTATCTTTTTTAATGGTTTTTGTGTGTGAGGTTGTGCAAGTTTTTTTTGGTCTGAGTTTTGCGCCATATTTCCTAAGACATGGCAAGGTGCGGGGTAAATGTGACTGTGCGGTATCATTCTCTGCACTCATTGACGTAAGAACATTAGGTTTAACCCCTTCCCACCCAACACCACACATGCACGGGTAATTAGCGCTCCATGTCACACAAGTACAGCGCTGTCAGTTTTCATTTTTGAAAATGCTGAGTTTTTCAAAAATGTTTCCCAATTTACTTTTTTTTTTTATAAATATGCATAACACATCAACAAAAATTAACCACTAACCTGAAATATCCCGGGGCAGATGTATTATCGTACCTGCGCCATAAAATGTCGGGAACTCACTTTTTTGGGGCGCATTATTGTTGTGGATCATTTATAATGAGTTGGCACCAGAAAGAATAGTTGTTTCCGACTATCCCGACTCGTCCGTCTTTTTTGGGTGCAAGTAGGCGTGGACTTTATTTTCCACATCATCCGCCAAATTTATGTGGAGTTTGTCGGCATTTTTAAGTGAAAATTTTGTCGCTAAACAGACCAGGAAAAAAATGGTCTGTAAACAAAAAAAGGCGCAGTCCATGTAAGTTTTGGCGCACATCTCATTTGTGTCGGCATTTTTATGGCGCCCCACTGATTAGTTCCGTCTGCGCATTAATTATTTACAGCCGGGCGCTACTTTAATACATCGTAGTCTGATCTCAGATGCCGACAGTCGCGATTGCGACAGGTTGGAATTTGGCGCATCGGCGCCGGCTTTGATGTGGTAAAAATCAAACTAAGTGCGGGATTTAACTTTTATATTGTATGCCCCACAAAAAAGAAGGTGAACTCTGTCGGACCTGAGCGGGGAAGGGACACATAATTTCAGGTGCACAATCTTGGTGAACCATGGCACAGTGCGTTATATACAGACAATGCACTTTCAGTGAACTCTGGTGACCCTGTAAGTAAATGGGCTGGAGTAGCAACCTACCATGGTATCTGCCTAATTAGGTAGGTTTCCTTTAACCTTTTAGTGCTCAGCGACGGATAAATCCATCACTGAGCTCTGGTGATTAATGCTCAGCGGCGGATTTATCCATTGCTGAGCTGATGACGGTGTCAGCTGTACCTAACAGTGGGCAGCCCAGTGTAACATCTGCGGCTGCGAGCTCCAATTGCAGGTGCTTAACCTGTTAAATGCTCCGGTCAGCATTTAAACCATCTTCCAGGGGCCTCTCCCCCACGAATGGCCCCCTTCTGCGGGAGGCATCAATCTATGCAATGGCAGCCCTGATGTCCGATCAGGACCCCAGGGCTGTCCTCAGACAGTGCCTATAAGATCCCGTAAACTGTAAATTTCTTTTCCAAAAAAACTTTCATTTACACATCCTGGTCCTTTTTATATATATTTTTTTTTCTGAAAAATTAAGCACAGTTTGGTGCTTAATAGTGGAGGAAAAGTGCAATTCATTTTGGGATTGAAATGTCTCAGTCACAAGATAAATCAGGTTTAGGCACCAACATACTGTACATCTGCATATACAAGATGAATGTGTTGCAGAGCTTTATACTTTGCAACATACAAATTGTAGATGTTGCAAAAATGTTGCAATATCATGTGCAGAACCGGATATGCGTCTGAAAAAAACAGGAATTCACACCAAAACATCTCCGTCATAAAACGATAAGGCCCCCCCCCATTGCATCAGCAGAGACATGATAACTATCACCCCGTGTGTACATGGCCCCGTCCTACAGGTGCAGGAGCCTCTCATCCTCTTACCTCAGCAGCTTCCGGACAAACTGGACCAAAGAGAGCGGTGATGTTGTATTCCTCGACCTGGCGGATGAAGGCGGAGAGAGAATTCTTGGGGTTGCAGCCACAGTCGGCGTAGACAAACTCCAGCGTCCGGTTACCCAGGAAGTCCATGTCCATCTCCATGTTAATCCTCTCGATAGCCAATTGCATGGCCGATCCGAGGCGCTGGACACTAAATGGGTAGGACTTGTCCCAGGGAGCCTGGAGCCCAAGGACTATCTTGGAAGACCGTGGCCCTTGAGTGGCGTTAATACTGGAGATGAAATGGGGCTCTGAAAGAAAAAGTTGCAGTAAAAAGGTAACACAGGAAAGAAGCCACATTGTCCGGACCGAGGAGACGCGAGGCGGACAACACAGAGGTCCTGGGAAGACTCAGCCACCCACGTCCCCTGCTGCTACTTATACCTGGCACAGCCCGACTGTGACTCCCCGGAGACTTCTACATCTCTCCTATTAGACAATCCTAATGAGAAGAAATCCACAATCTCCAGCCGCACTCTCCCCGGCCATTAATACTTTAACCATTCAGTCACTGCAGCTCCAAGACACAGTTCGAAGAATAACCCAATATTACATCTAAGCGAGACGTCATCACCAGATTCTCAGAATTAGAGTCAAACCTGCACAGGGAAAACCTCAAATGCGTAAATCCCCAAGAAATAATATTCCTATGTATTTTTCTTAATTCATTAGGATGCAGTATTATAGTAGTTATATTCTTGTACATAGGGGGTAGTATTATAGTAGTTATATTCTTATAAATAGGGGGCAGTATTATAGTAGTTATATTCTTGTACATAGGGAGCAGTATCATAGTAGTTCTATTCTTGTACATAGGGGGCAGTATTATAGTAGTTATATTCTTGTACATAGGGGGCAGTATTATAGTAGTTATATTCTTGTACATAGGGGGCAGTATTATAGTAGTTATATTCTTGTACATAGGGCCAGTATTATAGAAGTTGTATACTTGCACGTAGGGGGCAGTATTATGCTTGTAGTGACTGATTTGGTTTTCTATATGACTTATTGTGTATCCAGATTACACATATCACAGTTTATAGTAAATTATATCTTACCCCTTACTAATTAGCTGCCACTGTATGTGATAAGCGTAGTCAGGAGAGGGGGTGGCCCAACAGTAGTTCAGGACAACCTTAAACCTGAATAACAGAAATAGGAAAGTTAGTTAGTGCATTGTTATTGTTTTATATAAAATTCTATCAGAATTCTTTGCATTATTGACATTTGCATACCTGAATAACAATGTATATTGTCTGACATACACATCTCCTATAATACCCCAAATATTGTTAGAATCATATGCAGTGTCTTAAAAATCCATGATATATTACAAGTAATTCTGCCAACCTATTCCCAATAGGTAGTGGATCTATGGGTTATTGTGAATTTATACCTCTATAATTTGTACCTGTTGCTAATTCCTTTGGCTTCAACCCCAGCAAATATATCTGATCCGATGTCTGACGTCTCCACCACGAAAGGGGCTTCTTTCTGGGTGGAAAACTTTGCGTTCTTCCCAGGAAAAAAAAAGCCACAAGAAAGCAACAAAAACAACCAACACAAAAACAAATAGAAATCAATGTAATAATCTGCCATGAAGAAGAGAACTGTCGTCTGCAAGCAAATTCAGAAGAAAGTTAGTAACCTTTAAGAGCTTTAATGCCTGTAGAATCCCTGATTATTAGTACAATGTGTGTAATGAGTGTGTAAACCCAAAGCAACTTCAAAGCATCAAACATAAGACACATAAATAGAAAAATGATGTTGGAGAATAGGAAGTTTCTATCTCACCCCAAGTGCTCCATTCCCATCAGTACAGGACAGTAGTGCTCTATAATGTCCTATATAATCTTGCTGATGCTTCTGAGTGATAGAGGAGAGACACAGGAACAGACAGAGGCTGCTGGTGAGAACGGAAAGCTTCTACTTCACCCCAAGTGCTTTATTCCCACTGCTACAAGTCATTACTTCTCTGTAAGGTCTTATAGGATTTTGTTGATGCTTTGGAGTGATAGAGGAGAGAAACAGAGACACTGGAGATAATAGGAAGCTTCTATCTCACCCCAAGTGCTTTATTCCTATCAGTATAGGTCAGTACTTCTTTATAATGTCCTATATGCTCCTACTGATGCCTCTGAGTGATAGAGAGATACAGGCCGAGCTAGTGGCTGCTGGCGATAATAGTAAGTTTTTTTTAACATAAGTGATTTATTTCCATCAGTACAGGTTATTGCTCCTCTTTAATGTCCTATTTTATCCTGCTGATGCTTCTAAGTGATAGGAGAGGCACAGTCAGGGGCTGCTGGAGATAACATGATGCTTCTATCTCTTCTATTCTAAGTGAATGCGTCAGTTCCCCTCTACCTTCTGGGTGCAGTGTATGGGAGACATCATAGCATCCAGTCTCCAGCCTCCAGCTCAGTTACTCCTTATGTGTACACTTTCTTCTTTTGATTTTTCCTTCCCTATTTCTTTCAAACTTACATTTTATCAAACTTCTCTTCTTTGTGACAGATGTTAAACTTGTTTTTTTAGTAACCTTGTCGAGCCCATTTAAAGTAATTAAAGTGGATGTCCAAGACTACTAAAATTTGTATGCTTTCTTCCAAAAACAGCACCTTCCCTGCCCAGAAGTTGTGTGTGATTGTATATAATTGCACCAGGGTCACAATTCCATTAACAGCCATTGGACAGGGGGGTGATGGTTTTGGCTGGAGGAAGAGGAAGTTTTCCCATTGAAACCTTTTCCATGTCTTTTTGTTAGAAGATGTCCTCGTATGATTAACCGCAGGGAACTCAAAAGCAAGTGAAGCAATTTCTTCACAACGCCCCTACTGGAGACATGATGCATTGCACTCTGCTCATTGAAATCAATGGAACGTTGTGGTCCTCTCTCCTGATTTAGGTTTGCCTCTGCTGTGACTAATGTAGGAAGATCCCAATCACCTGCCCTTTCTGTATTCTGCCTTTAAAAATGTAATTTCAAGCATTTGTCACAGGAGGAGGGTGGCGGAGAGGGACGTTTGAAAGACTCACAAAGTAGAAATTGAGGGACAGTGTGCTTTCAAATGATCCCGAGCTCCCGTTCTTCACATGGACTGTGGCTACTCTAGAAGAAGGAAAAAAATATGTAAGACTGAAACATACATGAGTGGAATGCGCCTGGGGGATCGGTACTGGAAATATGGCGGCAGCTGAGGAGCAAGCTTACCTTTGGTCAAAGGCAGCATGGCTGACCAGATAATTGGACTGATAAGTGCAGGTAAAAGTGTAATTCACCGGTTGGCTTTTGACGATCAACGTGCTGTCATTGGAAACTATCGAGTTGTAAAAGTGGTAGATTGGGTTCTTAAACTGGAGAAGAAATGTATAGTCAATTGGGTCTAATAGTTCAGGAGATTAGTATATACTGCATATACAGCCACCACTAGTGGGAGCTCTGGAGATTACGACATATGTGCAGTTTGCCTGTAATGTGTGCAGTGTGCGGCAGAAATGTGTTGCACAGTCTTCATGAATCTGGCACCCCCTGCACTGCTCTGACAGAGTGCACCAACTTTTTTGGTGCACCTTTAACATAGGGTGTGCAACACAATTCTGTTGGACTCTGCATGATAAATGTATTGCACGGTCCAACTGTGAACCAGAACTCCTACACAAATGAGTCTCTGCAAGCAGTATGCACTAAGAATGTATAAAGGTCAACTCAGGATACTATTACATACAGTATATTCAGCCACCACTAGGAGGTGCTCAGGAGATTACTACATACTGTATATTAGGCCACCACTAGGAGGAGCTCAGGAGATTACTACATAGTGAATATGCAGCTACCACTAGAGGGAGCTCAGGGAATTACTACATACTGTATATACAGCCACCACTAGGAGGAGCTCAGGAAATTACTACATACTGTATATTCAGCCACCACTAGGATGAGCTCAGGAGATTACTACTTACTGTATGGACAGCCTCCACTAGGAGGAGCTCAGGAGATTACTACATACAGTATATACAGCCACCACTAGGAGGAGCTCAGGAGATTACTACATACTGTATATACAGCCACCACTAGGAGGAGCTCAGGAGATTACTACATACAGTATATACAGCCACCACTAGAAGGAGCTCAGGGGATTACTACACACTGTATATTCAGCTACCACTAGAAGGTGCTCAGGGGATTACTACATACTGTATATTCAGCTACCACTAGAAGGAGCTCAGGGGATAACTACATGCTGTATATAGAGCATTAGAGGGAATTTAGGCGATTATTTCAAACAGTATATACCCCCACTATTAGTGGGAGCCCTTCACATACACATTATACAGTCACCACTATGTATTAATATGTTGACCTCTACATCATTCTTTGGATTGATGAAGATGCCAATATGGCATAAAACACTTTGCCAAACTAATCATAAAATAATTAACTTTAAAAAATAATAATAAATGTATTTGGACACAACACACTGGTGAATCCTAGCCCCTGTCTATCTCCCACACATACATTTACAAAATCTGTGTAAGCTGCCCAACCCTGAAGGGAAGCAGCAGCAGTATCTTTCACCATTGTATGATGACCAATGCCCCCGGCCACCAGGTAAGTAGCCACGTTCTACTAACAGCACTGGCCTCATCTCTTTTTATTTTTTCTGCACCGAGAGGCAACCCTTTTTTTTTATATATCTTTTGGGGGATGGAAAAAAATAGAATATTTTAATATTGATGAATTGCCATTTTCTTCCAGGACCTTTAGCAGGAGCCCTTGAACGTTTGCATCAAAGTACTAGAATAGTCTAATGTATATTTGAAAAGTATTAAAAAAAATCAATAAATAAACTGTTAAAACTAAAAACTACCGAGGAGCCGCACTTACATCAGACTGTGTCCCACAATAGGATTTGTTCCTTGGAGATAAATCGGGAATGGTGAATTGATAATAACCCGACTCGATAATTCCATTATAACACACCCCGCCCAGAGCCAGCTGGTTGATCTCCCATCCGTATGGACACTCAGGGATTTTAGCCACAATAGATTTCGGGTAACAATGAACAATAATCACATCTGGAAGAAAAAAAAAAAGACTATAATTTCTTTCATATAAAATAAGTTGGTTCATAACATTTGTACTTATTTGTTTAAAATAATGACACAATTTTCATAGAATTATCAATATTATTAACACGTTATAAATGTGTCCTGAATGTAAAACAAAGCACAAAAAAATCTACATTATATTATTTTAAAAATCATATGGTTTAAAACCTACAAATGTATTAAATTGAATTAAAGGAAACCTATCACTACGGATCTACCTATTAAGGTAGATCCGGTGGTAGGTGCATCTAATGTAAGTAAGGATAGCCCTTTTTAGTGGTAATCCTTTACTCCCCTCTTTATTTGCTAAACTCAGTGTATTATGCAAATTTTCACAAGAGGTTAATGAGGAGTGGAGTAGCCGGAGCTGAGGCTACACGGAGCGGCTACTCCACGCCCCAGTAGCACCTTTACTCCTCCTACCCACAATCTTTGGCTACAAGGAGCTGCACGCACTCGTCCGCAAGCCGGAGTTCTGCGCATGTGCAGAACACAGGCCAGCGGCTGCATGATCTTGGCTCCAAAGCCGGAGCTACTGCGCATGCGCAGAACTTCAGCTTCACGGGTGAGTGCATGCAGCTCCTTGTAGCTGAAGATGTCTGGGTAGGAGGATCAAAGAGGCTACTGGGGTGTGGATTAGCAGCGCCGTGTAGCCTCAGCTCCGGGTACTCCACGCCCCAGTAGTCTCTTTAGAAAATTTGCATATTACCCTGATTAAAAATGAGAAAAGATAGAGGGGAGTAAAGGATTATCCCTAAAAAGGGCTTCCCTTACATACGTTAGATGAACCTACCACTGGATCTACCTCAATAGGTAGATCCGGAGTGGTAGGTTTCCTTTAATAACTTGTACAGTAAAATAAAAATCCTGAATATACTAAATAATTTCACTTAAAATAATTTTATAGCAAAAATTGTCCCAGGTTTATTGGTGGATATAGAGGCAGCATCTCTCGTGTGCATTAGGAATAAAAATATATATATATTAGAAATAAAGAGATTTTATTATTCACCCAATGGATGATGCAAATATTTTTCTTCTTCCTCAATGATCACTTTAAACAATGTAAGTGTTTTTACATTTTTCCCCCCTAAAACAGAAATAAATATGAAAGGAGGAGGACTATAAGGATCAGTGGACCTGAACAGCAAGGTTCAGGTCCCCGAATCCGGACTGCAGGAAGAGGGGGGTTTGGCACCGAATGCGGGTGTTAACTCTTTAAATGCCACAGGCAAAGTGATACAAATTCAGTTGTAAAGAAAAACACATGTGAAATAACTTTTGGCTTTGGCCAAAAAATATCATCGAAACAAACTGCGATGTGGGACAAAGGCCTTAAAGGAAATCTACCACTTTAAAAATGCAGATTTAAACCAAGCAAAATGCTAGCTGAGCCCATGCTGATGCAGGATCTGATATTCCAATAAATCTTGCGCTTTCTGAATAAAATAACTTTTGAAATTATGCAAATTACCGTTGGGTGCTCCTCTGCATGTTACACTGGGCCTCAGACTGTTTCTAATTATGCACGCCTACTGCGTTTTATATTTTCTATTCAATCCCTCCCTTCCACAGCTCCCTTCCACATGCGCGCTGGTCACTATTATCACTCAGTCGACTGCTGGGTAGTATCACGTAGTCGGCTACTTTTCAGTAATGAGCATGCATGCGTGAGTTCCGGAGAACCAGGTGACATCAGCAGCTCTTAGGAAATCTCGCGCATGCGCGCTGGTCACTACTATCGCTCAGCCGGCTGCTGGGTTGTATCAGGTAGTCAGCTGCTTCTCAGTAATGAGAGTGCATGAGCAGTTCCCGAGAACCAGGTGATGTCACCGGCTCTCGGGAGCCGTCGAAGGGGGGGGGGGGGGGGGTTGTGAATAGAATATACAAAACGGAGTAGGCGTTCATAATTAGAAACAGACTGTAACATGCACTGAAGCGCCCGGCACTAATCTGCATAGTTTAAAAGTTATTTTATTCAGAAAGCACAAGGTTTTTGGCTTATCACTAACAAATCCTGCATTAGCATGGACTCAGCTAGCAGGGGTTTGGTTTAAATCAGCATTTTAAAAGTGGTAGATTCCTTTAAGGGTTTAGTTACTTACCTGCTTTATTGGGAACACATTTTCCAGTGGAGCTTGCAAATAGTATAGGTAACAAAGTGAGAGTGAAAAGCCACATTTCTTCAAGACTGATGTGAAAAAAAACAAACAAAAACACTACAAGACACAGAGAAAAACCAGGCTCAGGGGTCTCACAAGACAAGGACGGACATCACTTCTTGTGCCCCTGTAAAAACACTGATGAAAGAAAATGTGTTAAAATTATTGAAGGGACAAAAGAATAAAAATGAACTGAGAAACTATTCATATAAAACCCTTTAAAAATGTAATATGCTATAAAATAAAGGACAAAACAATACACAATGGCCATTGATGCCCTGAAACACTAGACATGGCCTTTATACAGTTCTTTATCCATTTATTATTGTTCTGTTTGGTCTTGAATTATGGGGCCATGTGTTGCCCTATGATATATTTTAGTGCGGGATGGGTTCTATGAGGTTAAAAAAATTGATAAAAATAAAGAATAATAACTGCATCAAAAATACAATTTGTAAAAAAAAGTTTCAACCTTAACTCTTACTGTTGTAATAAAATAAAAATAAATAGAAGATTTTTTTTCACTCGATTCTCCATCTTTCCAGTATTAGAACATTGGTTTATTTATGATCCTTTAAAATGATTAAAACTTACAAAACCCATTGCCAAAAATGATTAGAACTTTGGGAAACGACATATTCATTCTCATTATTATTATTGTTATTATTGTTAATAATAAAAATAATTGATTTTTTTTGCAATGATTAATGATAGTTTAGAAGCCAAAGATGGATGTACATTTTTTTAATATTACAAAAAGTGTTATTTCCTTTGTACAATTTAGTTGGTAACTAATCATTGTGGCTCATATTAAATCATTACAACAATATCATTAAAAAAAGATATATTTAACCTTCCCAACATCTTTTTATACATTTTACTTAAATTTACAAATACTAAAAGAAATTTCAAATTGTAGAAAATGTTCGCAACCCAATTATTTTTAAGTTTTTTCTCCAGTTTTGATTTCTTATGTTTATTTGTTCTTATACATTTAAGAAAACTAAAAGGGACATTTTTCCCCATTATTGAATAATACATTGTATCGTACCTGCTCAGGGTGTTACGGTGCTGGTGCTCATGGCCTCGTGTTCCCACACACTTTCCCTGTATATCTGAATCCTCTCCTGAACCTTCTGAGCGTCTCTGTCCTGATCTCTCCCCTTTTATACTCTAGAAGGTAAATAGGATCCTTCTTCTCCAGATAAATGTCAGCTGCCAATAATGACCCAGTGTTCATTACTCTGCGTTCCGGCTGAGTAAACTCCTGAGGATCCGATAAATGATGTTCTATATCTCCAGGTTCCTAACATTATGGCTTGAAATTTTTATTGAAGTTAGCATTTTACTTAAGGTTTTTTTTAATAATATTTGTCATTTTTGTGGGCCACCCTTTTTCTTCCATTCAATTTGATTATAAGGATCTTTGCCGTAAAGATGCAAAAACAGCTGAACGTGACACTTGACATTTTTTAAAAATATGAAAAAAAACCTATTGAAACAATAAAAATTCTAAAACAAAATAAATATTAAATATAATAATTACTTGTGAATAAAACTTTTCAAAATATATACATCACATTAAGTTTAATAAAGTCCCGCTTCCCAAATCCCTGTGGATTCCTTGTGATTGCTCCACCTCTATCTCTGTGCAATGCTTCTCCTCCTGTCTTGTTCCATTTCCATGTGCTGACTGTATATGATTTAAAGGGCTAGTACACACCACTATTGATCTTTGCTAGTCTTAAAGGACAACTACCATCAGTTTTCCTGATGGCAGACGTGTCCTACTAAGAAATCCCTGAGGAATACTTATTTTATTATAATTCTCTACCAGTGGTGGCAAACCTGTGGCGCGGGTACCAAAGGTGGTACTCAGACCCCTCTCTGTGGGCACCCAGGCCATTTGTCCTGCACAGTGTTCATCAGACTGGAATGCAGGAAGAGTGGGAAGGTGTGGACAGAGCCAAATTACCTTTGGAGGTCATCCTGCTGACCCAACAATTCTTGTTGTACCGAGAGACTCTGGAGAGTAGCTACAATAATAGTGTAACTTCCCCCCCCCCCCTTCTCTTAATTGTATTGTTGGCCTCAGGAGGCCAATATGATTGAAAGTTTTTTGAACAGGGAGCAATAAGTTACTGCTTAAATTGCCATGTTGGCATTTTGCGATAAATAAGTGGGTAATGTTTGTTTCAGCATACGCAATATAGAGTTATACAAATTATGCTAATTAGTGTGTGGCATTTTAGAGCAACTCACTGCCCTATTCCACTACAAGTCCCACCCAGCTGTGCCCCTCCACATTGCATAGAACAGCGACTTGTATCGGAAGACGGCAGTGAATAATTGAAAGACTAGTCATTCTAAGGTGCTACGGTGATGTAACCAGAGCATCCCAGAGCATATTTTTTTTAGAGTTGTAATAATTGAAATCCTAAGGAATATCATTCCTCAACACTTCAGTAAAGTCTTGGGAAACAAGTTATGAACAGCACCTATAGAGAAGCTAAGGGTTCATGAATATTGAGGACGATATGGCACTTTCTATAGGTTTACACAGAGCTAAGGGGAGCTCAGTATTAAATATTATCATCCTAGAACACCTCATAAAGTCTATCAGAGTCAGCGGAAACAGTCCTGGGGTATCCAGCCATGGGTCCCATATAGCTTCGAATTTCTTAAGAGCATTTCTTTAGACAAATTTCTCTAATCGAAGAGGCAGATCAACTCTACTCCAGTATTCGGGGATCTGGATTCTTCCAATGAAAGGCTATCAATTTCCTAGCGAGGTATAGTAAACGTAAAACCACCAGCCCGTGACTCTCCAAACTGTGAGATCAGAGACCCAAGATACAGACCAATGGTATTCTAGGTATGTTAGAGAAAACCTTGTCTATAAGGTCAATGACTTCCAGATAATATCTGTGCAATTTTGGCCAATTCCACATTAAGTGGATTAGATCTCTGTTTGTCATATCCCACCTTGGACAAAAGTTGTATAACAAAGTTTTTTGTTTGTTGTTGTTGGCAGGGGCCACAAGGGGGTGGAGGACAGGAGGCCACAAAATAAAAGGGATGAGGGACAGGGGCCACAATATTAGTGGGATGAAGGACAGTGGGCCACAATATAAATGGCTTGGAGGACAGGGGGCCACAGTTTGAGAGGGGGAAGAGGACAGGTGGCCACAATATAAGGGGGATGGAGGACAGAGGGCCACAATATAAAAGGGATGTATGACAGGGGGCCCCAATATGAGGGGGATTCAAGGCAGGGGTCACTATATAAGGGTGACAGAGGACAGGAGGCCACAATATAAAAGAGATGGAGGACACGGAGCCATAATATGGAGGGTTTGAGAACAGGAGGCCACAATATGAGGGGGCCACTATCTAAAGGTGACAGAGGACAGGAGGCCACACTATAAAGGGAATGGAGGACAGGGAGCATTTATATGTCCCTACTATCTTGGCTGTTTCCACTCAACACATGCATGGCTTGAACGGCCAAATGCTCACTGGGAGTGGTGGGGTTGCTGTCGGATGGCTTATCTCCCAGAGATGAAACTGCCCATTCCCTACTTTCCCCCACATATTCCATCAGTTAAGATTTGGAAGGATCGTAGGAAAATCAGAATGGTAAACTGCAGATTGCTTGAAATTGTTTATGGAAATCTATCATCATAATTCATCATGATAAACCAGGGACACTTACTCATAGATCCAGGCACCGTGACTGTGGTAATCTTTAAAAAGCAAGGTTACCAGTGAGACCAAAGATTGGTCTATCTGTGATTTATTATTTCTACGGCCGGGTAAACACCAGCAGCATGAGCCATAGTCCTGGATCGGCGGGGGACGTAGCAAACATGTAAGGCTTCAATGGAAATTTTGCATTATCTCTTGCTGTTGACAGCAACAATTGCTTTTTTAAGATCACTGCTGATGCATTGTGATAACACACACCTGTTGCTCCAGATTAGCAAACTACTGGAACATCTGTTACTATAGAGATGGTCACACTTGCTGATCATCAAGGGGAATTGATTTACAGCATCACTTACCCTTTACATTCCTATGGAGTGATGGACCCACTATACCACCACAAGCGATGACACCGTAAGCCAACACCTGAGAGCGGAATCTAAGAGTCCGCCGCAAAGCAGGTTGGTCTTGCTGTGGCGGGATACCACCCGGTCTCTCCACCAGTGCGACTTGCTCACGGTGGTGGCCAAGGCGAAGTACAGAATTGTAAAGCTGAAGCGTAGACAAGGGCAGGCTTGAGGTACGACACAGGATCGGAGTGCCGTACCTCCAGCCTGCCCTCAACTACGCTTCAGCTTTACGATTCTGTACTTCGCCTTGGCCCTCACCACGAAGGTCACAATAGGAATCACAATCACGCTGGATAAACCACAGGGAAGCTTTCTCTTAGGCATAGAGCGCAAATATCCGGAAGGGGGCGCAGGAAGGGGCCAGATATTTAACAAGGAAGGTGACCGGCCAGTGCCAATCATCGGTGCAATGGCCCTTTTAATGTTTTAAAGCCGGTGACATGGGTCCCAGGGGCACCCGTGACAAGGAGGCAGTGAGGATGCACATTTTTCACACATGGCTTCTGCATTTTGGACCAGTTTTAGGTAAATAATGACGGATGGAGAGTGTTTTGCGCTTTTCTTCACCTGAAGGTACCGAATTTAAAGATGTTTTTATTTATGTCCTAGCATGAAAATAGGAGGCTCTATTTGGTTGTATATTTTTATATATATGAACTTAAAGTCACTGTAAAAAATTGTCCAAAATATATCAGTTTACTCCTGCGATACACAAGTGGAGAGATCTGGGAATCTGTGGTCAGTGCGGGTCTAATTGTCTGTAAGTGGCTAATAAATGTAATCTTCCCAGATGATCTCACGGAGGAAAAACACAACATTATTGCCGTGCGTAACCTGATCCGACGTTCAGGACAAATGTATAAAACAGGCAGATGAATCTCGGGGAGTTTGTGTTTCAGCGCAGGCTGTCTATACATGTTACCATCTACATGAGAAAGGCCCAGAAATGGAATTCACTTAGTCCGAGCAGCGAGCGATGGCAAATCTGATAGAGATGCAGGAATGAGGGACGGCTCGCTCTCCCAGGGTAACCGGAGCGCTTATATATTCAGCTCATCCCTGACAGTTATTATGTAACGACTTCTAATTAGATCTTGTGTTTCTTCCTTTAATAAAGAGGAATAAAACTCCCCCGTAAACATTGTATCGCCGGCTGAGCTCAGGGGACAGGGCTTGGATGCAACGTAGGATTTTTGATTGGCCAAATTGGTATCCCATGACTGCGTATCAGTGTCTGTCTGGCCGGCTGGGTTGACCAATAAAGAAGTATATTCTGGGATAACTTTTCTAGGGTATAGTTTCATTTTATAGGTTAAAAATGGCCGCACCGAGTTAATGAGAAGGGGTCTAAGAGATGGTCTGGGTTAGCAGAAGTTCCTTTACACCTGTAGGACCTTTCCTGCCCGATATTTCATATCATTTGTATTTGTGTAATGCTGAATTTCTCCTGTGGAGGCACTGTAGGCACATAAAACATTAGAGGTTGGGTTTTGTCCTATATAACAGGTGATCACTGTCATGTGATGTCACACAGGTGCACAGCTGCTTATATCCCCAGTCATGTGATTTCACACAGGTGCACGGCTCGTTATATCCCTAGTCATGGTAAGTCACACAGGTGCACTGCTCATCATATCCCTGGTAATGTGATGTCACACAGGTGCAAGGCTCGTTATATCCCTGGTCATGTGATGTCACACATGTGCAAGGCTCATTATATCCCGGGTCATGTGACATCACACAGGTGCACGGCTCGTAATATCCCTGCTCATGTGATGTCACACAGGTGCACGGCTCCTTAAGTCGCTCGTCATGTGATGTTACACAGGTGCACAGCTCTTTCTATCACAGAGAATAATCAGAGCTGTGTGATACGTAACAAGCACCTTTTATTTTTCATTAACCCCTTCCCGTGTCCCGGTGCATGGAGAGGGCTGGCGGTCTGAGCCCTCTCCATAGCCGGTAGGTCTTCGCTTCATATTGCAGCAAAGGCTTACCGGTAACACCCGGATGTTTACCTGACGATTGCGGCCGGCAATGGTGCCGGCGACTTCAAAAATATGGCTCCCCGCAACGTCATCAGGGAGCGGCGATCCGTCTCCATGGTAGCCTCGGGTCTTCGTAAGACCCGAGGCTACTTCGTTTTAACTCATTCATTACAATGTGCTGTCAGCACATTGTAATGAATGGGGAGTAAAATCCCCATATACTGCCATACTGTAGTATGGCAGTATATGATAGGATCGTACAGATAACCTAGGGTTAAAGTACCCTAGAGAGTCTGAAAAATGGTAAAAGTAAAAATTAAAAAAATTATAATAAAAAAAACTAAAAATTCAAATTCAAACCCCCTTTCCCTAGAACGGATATAAATATTAATAACCAGTAAAAATCATAAAGACATTAGGTATCGCCGCGTCCAAAAATGCCTGATCTATCAAAATATAATAACAGTTTTTCACAGCATTTTACACCGTTGCGGAAAATAGCGCCCAAAGTCGAAAATGGCACTTTTTTGCCATTTTGAAAAATATAAAAAAAAATCGATAAAAGTGATCAAAAGATCACACAGTCCTAAAAATTATCTCAATGAAAACTCCATCAAAAGTAGCAAAAAATGACACTACTCACAGCTCCGTACACCAAAGTATGAAAAAGTTATTGGCGCCAGAAGATGGAAAAATTTTTTAAAAATTTTTTGTACAGGAGGTTTTAATTTTTGTAAATATATGAAGACATTATAAAATCGATACAAATTTATTATCCCCGTGATCGCACCGATCCAAAGAATAAAGTAGACTTGTCATTTGGGGCGCTCAGTGAAAGCTGTGAAATTCAAGCCCACAAAAAAGCGTCACAAATGCATTTTTTCACCATTTTCACTGCATTTGGATTTTTTTCCCACTTCCCAGTACACGGCATAGAATATTTAATACCGTCACTATGAAGTGCAATTTGTTATGCAAAAAAAAAAAAGCCATAACACAGCTCTTTATGTGGAAAAATAAAAAAGTTTAGATTTTTGAAGGTGGGGAGTGAAAAATGGAAGTGAAAAAACTAAAAAAGGCCAAGTCGTTAAGATGAGGGGGTAGGAAGGGGAGATACCGACTGGGTGCACTATGCATTATGTGGTACTATGGTCATCAGCATTTTTATAAAAAATCCTTAAAATTTGACTTTGATGGCAAAAAATTTACTCCAAACAGAAAATATTTACCTGCACATCTCCTAAATGTAATAGATGGACATGTGTAGAGTTCACAAATGTGCAATATTCATATGCTCACATAAATAAATCCACAAAATATCACTAAAACTGTAATAACTAGATATCTGCTTATGAAATAAAAGGCAATAAGAGAGAATGTGTGCTCTTAGATAGTTCTACATAGAGAAGGGTTAAAAACATGAACATTAGTTGTTATAAGAATGTAGTAACATATAAAGTGAATATTTCTATTATCTGTGAGGTGCAGCAGCTCCTGTGTGCAGCAAATTCTCCCTGCAGCCTGCTGGCTAAGAATCTGTAAGGGGGGGTACATTTCAGGGGGCTGTATCTTTGGCTCTGTGACACATAGAACCTCACTTCTTTCTTCCTATGAAAGAAGAGAATCTATCCTTTCATATGAATCAAAATTTATCTTTTTAAGTGTCAGTAAAACGGAGATATTAACTGTTAAACTGCAGTCGGAAGTGATGTTTATATATAAAAATGGCACCTGATATTCTCACTTTAAACCTGAATATCTCTGGATCCCTGGCACCTAGAAACAAAATTCAAGAATCATTTGAAAGAAGAGATTCCCCACTTTTCCTACCCATAGCGCTGGCCCTGCCTCTGTACAAGGCTTTGGTCTCACCTGGAATATGGAGGTTCTGGGCACCAGTCCATCAAGAGAAGAGAGGGGACAACAAGGAGCCGCAAGAATGATAAGGGGTATCGAGGGTTCCGTTATGAGGAAAGATTAAAAAAAAAAAAAGATTTATTTTGTCTCGAAAAGAGATGATTGCGAGGGGACATGATTAATTTATATAAATATATGAATGGTCCACACAAAAAGATAATGGAAAGGTTAAATCAAATCAAAAGGCAAGGGGGCGGTGTCTCCATCAGGAGAAAACAAGGTTTAATGACCTGAGGAGATTTCAAGCTTCTTCACTGTAAGAACTCACAATGTGTGGAAAAGCCGTGCTCAGGAGCAGAGCACAGCAGGGACAGCAGAGAGCTTCACAGAGCACAGGGGCACTGTAGATGACACAGTCGCTTCTTGTGCGGCCAGTGGATGTCACTGTTACAAGTGCACTGTTTATGTCACTGTTATGGGGGCACTGGGGATGTCTCTGTTATGGGGGCACTGGGGATGTCACTGTTATGGGGGCAATGTCACAGGGGCACTGGGGACGTCACTGTCATGGGGGCACCGGGGATGTCTCTGTCATGGGAGCACTGTCACAGGGGCACTGGGGACGTCACAGTTATGGGGGCACTGGGGATGTCACTTCTATGAAATATCTAGTCTTGTTTCCCATGCTCCTCTTGGTCACTTGCTGTGGTTGCTCAGCAGGTTGGAGTAGTTGATCTTCCCGGCCAGGTCCTTGTCGTGGTGAGACATGATGTGATAGATCTCCTCCTCGTCCAGCATGATATTACACAGCCGCACCACAGATTGGAACTCAGGCAGAGTGAGGAGCCCCGAGCCATCCGTGTCCATCTTCTGGCAGGACTGAAGAAGCTTCCGCCACTCTGTGCTGGAGACCTACAGGACAGAACACGACCCAATGTAGTCCACTGGTCAGCGCCATCTATGGCTCTTTAATGGTGGCGGAATTAGTACAGTACAGAAATTGGCTTTTGTGTGTTACTATATGGCAGTATTATATGGACATTGTATGGTATTACACTGGTATGTGAGCATTTATATTGCACTATTCTGTTATCCTGTTATAGTGTCACTATGTATATGGGAGGACTGTATGGTCCTGCTATATCAGCATGGTATGGTGGTGTTGTGTGCACTGTATGGCACTACATGATCCATGTCTTCTGGTCAGTATAAGAGAATATTCTCATAGACAGTGCACGCCCGGTACCTTCTGACGTAGTTTACTGGTGATGGCGTTCAGACCTCGATCTACAGACTGCGAGGGCGAAGTCATCCTCTGCTTGGCCTTCACTTCATGTCCGCCACCTCCATGTCTACTCGCCTGCCTTCCAGTCTGATATGGCTGAAGAAACCGCACATAGGAGACCCTGCAAGAACAACCCAGTCACACAGCGCAGAACTCCATCTTATTGCTGACAAGCAGTCTGTATATCCTGTGGGAGAGATAGTCACAGCCCCGCCCCCTGCCTGTATATCCTGTGTGAGAGGTAGTCACAGCCCCGCCCCCTGGGGAATGTACCTGTTGTGCCCATCACTAAACTTGGCAGCGATGGTGTCACACTGGTGTTTGGTGAGGTCGGGGCTCAGCTCTTGCAGGAGGTCAAGAAATTCTTCCCTGGTGACGGATCCAGAATTCTTGGGATCTAACTCCTTGAACTGGATCCAAAGGTCATCAAGAAGGAGCATCACCTAGAAGACAAGTAACACTGCAGTATGTGAGTACTATGCGGGTCTATTATATGAGCTCTGTATGGATGATATAGAAGAACTGTATGGTGCAGTTTCACATACTGTATATTTCCTTCTGATCCTCCTTGAGATGGTTCTACTCCTTCATTGGTGTCCAGCTGACTTTAATTAAACTGATTGGACTTGATTATGCAAGGCACACCTGTCTATAGAAGACCTCACAGCTCACAGAGCATGTCAGAGCACATGAGAATCATGAAGTGTACGGAACTGCCAAAAGAGCTCAGAGACAGAACTGTGGCAAGGCACAGATCTGACCAAGGTTAGAAAAGAATTTCTGCAGCAGTCAAGGTTCCTAAGAGCACAGTGGCCTCCATAATCCTTAAATGGAAGAAGTTTTCCTTGACCTGGCCACCAGCCAAACTAAGCAATCGTGGGAGAAGAGCCTTGGTGAGTCTTGGCTTTATTGCAGAGTCTGCAGACAAAAGCCTCTCCTCTGTGCACAATATATGAAAGCCGCATACAGTGTGCATGAAGGAAATTGAAAATTGAAGTTTTTGGAGTTAATTTTAAAGCTGTGGAGAAAACCAGATGCTGCTCATCACCGGCCAAATACAATCCCAACAGTGACACATGGGGGGCAGCATCATTCTATGGGGGCAGGGACTGGACCACTGGGTGTAATGGAAGGAAAGATGAATGCAGCCAACTACAGAGATATCCTGGAGGAAAACCCCTTCCAGATGCTCTGGACCTCAGAACCTTCCAACAAGACAATGACCCTTACCACATAGCAAAAATAACACAGCAGAGGCTTCAGAACATCTCTGTGACCATTCCTGACCGACCCAGCTAGAGCCCGGACCTAAACCCAATGGAGCATCTCTGGAGAGACCACCATCACCATCCAACCTGAGGGACCTGGAGAGGGGTCTGAATACTTTCTGTACCCACTGTAGATGTGTTACATGAGCACTGGATGGTTCTAGTATGTGGGCACAGTATGGCACAATTATTTGATTTTCAATGATGTTTTTTCAATTTTAGGTTAAATCAGCAGCAATGGCCACCGCTCCCGTTACTCTGCCATCTTTCCCCCGTATTAGCGCAGTAACGTTTTTGTCATCAAAGCCAATAGAACCAAACTCGAAACAGTCACCATATGCGATACCGCAATAATACCGCAGCAGGGCTGAAATGTGCATAGTGTGAGCCCAACCTAAGGATATAGGATAAACTGAGCAGAGACCGTGCCCCTCCTGTGCTCCAGGGCTCATTATATAACAGTCGTGCCCGCACCGTCATCTCCAGTTTCTCTTTATAGATTCCACCTTGACCCCTCTCTGCTGAATAAAAGCTTTTTAATGATTACAATCACCCCCCCCCCTTCAGAGCGCAGATCCATTATCTGATTGTCAATGTCTTCCTTAACACTGCGCCCATTGTCCACCCGGTGTCCTCCTTTTTACCGATTGTCGCTCGGAGCAGACACATTGTACTGTAAATGGGGGCAAAGTCCCCAAAAGTTTCTCCTTTAATGTAAATCTACATCCCAAGACACTGGGCAGGAGGGGGGGGGGCAAAACTTATAATACAATGTATCTGAGGGCAGTGTCTAATGTATGTAATCATAACTTTAGTGTTTCAATTCTCTCCTTCTAATTTACAATCAAGGGTTAAAAAAACCTGGCATCACATACACATCTGATGACATGTTTGTTACAATTGTTGAATAAATAGTCAATTCTCCAGACTGATACATTGTAACAATCTATTAGAGCAGGAGAAAGATTTGAGCTGTGGAAGTAGCTACAGTAGATGAAACTGTAACAAACCCTCAGCACTAGGCTGCATTCACACAAGGTGTTTTTGCATTGCCCTGTGAATCGCAACACAACGGGGCGTTAACGCATGCGTTTTAAAACACATCACAACAGCTGAGAAGAGGAGATTTGCCGAATGACATTGCTGTTAACATTTGCATTGACAACAAAATGCTATGCCAACGCAATAGGGCACCTTTACTTACCCGTCCATGTGCGTTCCCCGATCTGGAATGGACGACCAGAATGCACTGAAGATCGGGACCCTTAGTAAATAGGCCAGAATGTGTTAACACCACGTTAACAAAGCACACACATTAACACAATGTTAGTGTGTGTTAACATTGGCTGAAAACCTGAGCATAACATATTGCAGTAGCAGAACAGCAAGAATAGGAATGAATGTAAATGTCCTTGAACTTTCAGCTTTAGCGCAAAGAAATGTCACGTCTTAAAGGGATTGTACCATGTGTTTTCTAATGACATACACTTCACAGATTTAAGCCGATCGATGGGATCTGAGGTTTCTTATTTCTTGCTTGTTAGAAAAAAAATGCTAAAATCCTTATTAGATTATAGATGGGGCGCTATTAAACCATAGGGGGTCATTTACTAAGGGCCCGAATCACGTTTTTCCAACGCGTTACCCGAATATTTCCGATTTCCCCTGAATTGCCCCGGGATTGTGGCGCACGTGATCAGATTGTGCCGCATCGGCGACGGAAATCAGGGGGTGTGGCCGTAAGAAAACCCGACGGATTCGGAAAAACCGCCAAATTAAAAAAAAAAAAAAAAAAAAAAAAGTGTCGCTTGACACACGCTTACCTGCACCCAGGGTAGGACGGTGAACTTCAGTGAACTCCGACGGAATTCAGCGCAGCAGCGACACCTGGTGGACATCGGGCGCACTACCTTAGTGAATCGTCGAAAGACCTGAATCCTTCACTGAGAACACGCCGCTGGATCGCGACTGGACCAGGTAAGTAAATGTGCCCCAATGTCTATGGAAAAATGTTTTGCACAATCTGTGGTGTAAAGCGGTACTGCAAGCTCAGATGGATCGGTAATTTCTCACCTTTGTCTGCAGGAAGTTCGCAATGATCCTGGTGTCAGAGTTCAGCTTCAGAGAGCGTATTAGGCAGTCCCCATCACCTCTGACCGGAGGAGAGATTTTAGCATTTGGGAAACAAGAAGACTTTGTGGAAAAGCCAAAATGACGGATAAACTGATAGTAGTCAACTGTCTGGTCTTGGTTAAGAATCAGGGTCTTCCAGATTCGCCCTACTTCTTCTCTAGAAATCTCTGGATTGACATCACAACTGCAATGTAAAGAGTTAAAAAATGTATCATTAGCCAAGAAAGCAGTGGAAGCATAAGTAATAGCAATCCTTAAAGGGATCTGTCAGTAGGTGTGACCCTGTTCACTTTCGTCGGACTGTGCATTTTCGGGGGTTGCACGGCTTGGACAGGTATTTAACAGGTGTCTGCACTGGGATTGTGTCGCATGCGACCCTTTTTTGGCACAGCTGTGCTGGCCTCCATGTGACGCTAATTGGGGGAGTTGTGCCGTCAGATGATGTGACTGATCGGACTGAGCGCTGGATTTAACTTTCAAATTGTGTCGCAATCCAATGCACTTACATGCACTGGGAAGAAGAAGGTGAACTCCGGCGGACCTGAGCGGGGAAGCGACACATGCAGGATCTTAGAGAATCACGGCAGAGTGCATTATCGTAGGACCATGCACTTTCGGTGAACTTCGGGGATGGGGTAAGTATACGCGTCTCTGGAGAGAAGTGTAATCAGACCTCACACTGCTGTACTCTGTGCTCTCTGCAGTCAGTGTTACATAATGGGGCACATTTACTTACCCGGTCCAGTCCCGGTTCTCCGACGCTGATTCCGGTTTTCGGGCGATTCACTAAGGTAGTGCGCCCGATGTCCACCAGGTGTCGCTGCTGCGCTGAGGTCCATCGGAGTTCACTGAAATTAACCAAGCTAGGCCGGGTGCAGGTAAGTGCATGTAGAGCAACACATTTTTTTTTAAAAATGCGGCGGTTTTTCCGAATCCGTCGGGTTTTCCGATGGCCACGCCCCCCAATTTCCGTCGCGTGCATGCCGGTGCCGATGCGCCACATTCCGATCCTGTGCGCCAAAAACCCAGGGTAATTCAGCACAAATCGGTAATTTTCGGGCAACCTGACGAAAAAAACGCGATTTGGGCCTTTAGTAAATGACCCCTATTGTGTCTCTGGAATGATTTGTGATGAGACTTTTGTGTCACGGGGTTGTGTACAAGATAGGTAGGTTCTTAAGTTGAATTTGTATGTAAGTTGTATGTAAGAATTGTATATTTTATCATTGTAACCCCAGACAACATTTTTTTTTATCTCTGTGACAATTGGATTTTAAAAATGTTGGGTTGTCATAAGATCCAGGATTAACAAAACAGTTATTAAAGGTGTCTGCAATTACAATTTATTCATTATTTATTGAAGCATGAGGCTAAAGTACAGTAAATTACCACCATCCAGAGGTCCGTTTGTAACTAGGGGTTGTCTGTAAGTGGGGTGTTCTTAAGTAGGAGTCCACCTGTATATTGTTATTAGCAGCAGGAATGTAAAAAAATAATTATATGTCAGGATTGCAGATTCTCCAAATACACTGAATGGGGCAGATTGACTTACCCGGTCCGTTCGTGATCCAGCGGCGCGTTCTCTGCGGTGGATTCGGGTCCGGCCGGGATTCACTAAGGCAGTTCCTCCGCCGTCCACCAGGTGGTGCTGCTGCGCTGAAGTTCCCCGGAGGCGAGCTGGAATGCCCTGAAATTCACCGGCCTATACCTGGTGAAGTTAAGTGTCATTTTCGCAACACATTTTTTGTTTTAAATGCGGCGGTATTTCCGAATCCGTCGGGTTTTCGTTCGGCCACGCCCGCCGATTTCCGCCACGTGCATGCCGGCGCCGATGCGCCACAATCCGATCGCGTGCGCCAAAATCCCAGGGCAATTCAGGGAAAATCGGCGCAAATCGGAAATATTCGGGTAACACGTCGGGAAAACGCGAATCGGGCCCTTAGTAAATGACCCCCAATGTGTGTCCTCACACTGCTGGACCTTAGTGCTTAAGAGAGGTTCTTCTGCCCCAGTCTCTGAGTAAAAGTTGGAGCAGGATTCTTGTTGAATACTACAGCAGTCACTTTGAAAAGGCATGGGCTGCGGAGCAGCTCTATGCAGGGAACTAAGACAACAACAGTGCGAGGAAATAGGCATTGCAAATTCATATATCACAGTCCTGCTGCTACTAACCACATCCAAAAAGGTATAATTACACATCTCTACAGGGATCATACATAACACTGGCTTCAGAGAGCATAAAACACAGCCGTGTGAGGACACATCCCCAGTACTATATAAATCCATACATCAAAGTCCTGTTGCTATTAACAACATACGCAAAGGTGTTATTACACATCTCTCCAGGGACAATATCCAACACTGGATGCACAGAACACAGAGCACAGCAGTGTAAGGACATGCCACCAGGGCACTTGGAGAAGCTATGATCCTGGAATATAAATCCATATATCACAGCCCTGCTGCTACTAACAACATACACAAAAGTATGATTACACAACTCTCCAGGGACATTACATAACACTGGCTGCAGATAACACAGAGCACAGCAGTGTGAGGTCTGATTACACATCTCTTCAGGGACAATGCAGAACATTGGCTGCAGAGAGCTCAGAGCACAGCAGTGTGAGGTATGATTACTCATCTCTGCAGGGACAATACATAACACTGGCTGCAGAGATCTCAGAGCACAGCAGTGTGAGGTATGATTACTCATCTCTGCAGGGACAATACATAACACTGGCTGCAGAGAGCATCACATTTGCTTCCAGATTCTTTACCGCTTCAGCAGCTGATACAATGTCTCTGCAGTCAGTCTCCGCGTGTTGCCGTTGTCCATCTCGGTGAAGTTCCGCTCCAGTGTTTCGTAGTTGTTTTTGACTAGATGTCTGATGATTTCTGTGAGCTGCAAAGTAATGAGAACGTCAAGGGACAGCTCTGCAGATGGTCATGAGGAGACTGTCCTGGGAGATAATCTGCAGGGGTGGAGGAAATGCACATTATTTACACTGAGAGGGTGTTTTTGGGTTCCATAGAAGAAGGAAGAGGTATAGAAATGTCAAAAATAAATTAGTATGAGCTTATCCACAAAAGGTATATTCCTCAATATACATTCTCACAACTGAAGGTTTGTCACAATTGTATTCAGTCCAGATTCTCTCCTTTAGTGAAGGTCCAGCATTGGGGTTAGATAGAACACTATACAAAAGCTGCAGCATGGAGGACACTATACAACAGAACTGGGCAGTGTAGTGGAGAATACAGCAATTGGCCAGCACTTTCAGTAGCAACATTGAGCATATGATACATTACTAGTGCGAAGTAACATCCAATGGAGCAAGATACAATACATATGAGAAGAAGAAGGATGGAAACTAAGGCACTGCAGAGTAGCTAAGAATCCAGCAGTGGTGAGAACCATCCCTTACTAGAAGTAGTAGCACTACTGATAATACAGCACTGAGGTGAGATATAGTACTTACTAGAAGCAATAACATATGGCACTCTATACTGCAGAAGTGAACAGTATAGCACTGATGTAAGTGTGGTTAACTATAACATTTATGAGAGGGAGAAGCCTGAAGGACATCCCAATTCTGAGCAGTGTAGCTATGAATACAGAATTGGAAAGTAATAAAACACTTACTAGAAACAGCAGCATGGAGCACAGTATAATGTATTTCTGAGCAGTGTAGTTATACACCCAGTATTGGTAAGAGAAAAAATACATACTTGAAGCAGCAGCATGTAGGACATTATAATGTAGTTCTAAGCAGTACAGTTCTGCATCCAGTATTGGCATGAGATAAAATACTTAATAGAAGCAGCAGCATGGAGGACAATATAATGAAGTTCTGAGCAGTGTACTTGTGCATCCAGTATTGGGTTGAGATACAACACTTATTAGAAACAACAGCATGGGGGACAATACAATCTAGTTCTGAGCAGTGTAATTCTGCAGCTAGTATGGCTATGAGATAAAATACATACTAGGAGCAGCAGCATGGAGGACATTATACAATAGTATGGGGCAGTATAATTACCTTATTGGATACTATGATTAACCCCTAACTGGGACAGGAGAGGCATCACCTACCTGCTCCTTGCTGCTCTCTCTGCGGTGACCTTTGCCGTTGTCACTGCTTTTGTTGGTCAGGTTTGATCTTCGGCTGCAGTCCGTCAGAACCGTCTCTCGCCCGTCCCAGAGACTTAGATTCTCATCACTGCAGACACAAAAATAATTTCACCCCAAGATTTAAGCAGAGCTGCGAAAACTGCAAGACTTCATATACAAGGGGTGTTCACACTATGCGCAGAGAGTGTTCTGCTGTATTGCATTGTGGGTAAAGTGTGAGTTATAGAAGACGCCCAGTATCAGGAACCTATCACAGATTAGCAGAGATGTGTATGCAGCTCTGGATGTAACATTCTATATAAAAAGATACAAGTCCTGAAATACTTTGTGCTGCTGTCTACACTTAGCCATACAATACAATCCCATATGATGAATATGTGACCACTAGAGGGCAGATCCCTGGACCCTCCATCCTCCTCCACAGCCCCCACTAACAATCATCACATTGTATACCGCCACTAATGTCTCACACGTCATACAGTGTTTTCTCTCCCAGCGACAGTGATCAATAATCTCAATACCTGCCATCAAACCGCGACAAAAACTCCAAATATCGAATGTCTCCATGAAGATTCACCGGCAACTTCTCCAGAATATGAGAAAAATCCTCATCTGTCACTTTTAAAGAAAATCTACAGAGCAGAAAAGAGGAGAATTTAAATTTGCAGTAGTATAGTAGTTATATTCTTGTACATAGGGGGCAGTATTATAGTAGTTATATTCTTGTACATAGGGGCAGTATTATAGTAGTTATATTCTTGTACATAGGGGGCAGTATTATAGTAGTTATATTCTTGTACATAGGGGGGCAGTATTATAGTAGTTATATCTTGTCATAGGGGGCAGCATATATAGTAGTTATATTCTGAGTTAACATAGGGGGCAGTATTATAGTAGTTATATTCTGTACATAGGGGCAGTATATAGTAGTTATACTGACATAGGGGGCAGTATTTTGTAGTTATATTCCTTGTACATAGGGGGCAGTATTATATAGTTATATTCTTGTACATAGGGGGAGTATATAGTAGTTTATCTTGTACATAGGGGCAGTATTAAGTAGTTATATGTGACATAGGGGGCAGATTATAGAGTTATTCTGTACTAAGGGCAGTATTATAGAGTTTATTCCTGTACGGGGGCAGTATTATAGTAGATTTATTCTGGTAATAGGGGGGGCAGTATTATAGTAGTATATTCTTGTACGTGGCAGCTAGTATTATAGATTATTTGGTACATAGGGGCAGTATTATAGTAGTATATTCTGTACATATGGGCACTTATAGTAGTATCTCCTGTACAGGGAGGCAGTATTAATAGTTGTTAATTCTTGTACATAGGGGGCAGTATTATGTAGTTTCTATCTGGTACATAGGGAGCAGTATTATAGTAGTTATATCCTTGTACATGGGGGCAGTTATAGTAGTTTTTCTTGTACATGAGGGCAGTATTATAGAAGTTTATATCTCTGCACATAGGGGCAGTATATAGTAGTTATATTCTTGTACATAGGGGCAGATAGTATTATAGTAGTTATCCTTGTTACATAGTGGATTAGTATTAGTAGGTATTCTTGTACATAGGCGGCAGTATTATAGAGTATATCTTGTACATAGGGGGCATCAGTATTGTAGTAGTTATATTCTTGTACATAGGGTAGGCAGTATATAGTAGTTATTCTTTTACATGGGCAGTATATAGTAGTATGATTTTGACATAGGGGGCAGTATTAGTAGTATATTTGACATAGGGAGTAGAGTGTATCGTAATAGGGAGTATTATAGTAGTTATATTCTTGTACATAGGGGCAGTATTTAGTAGTTTTTCTTGTACATAGGGGGCATATTATAGAGTATATTATGTACCTAGGGGGCAGTATTATAGCAGTTATATTCCTGTACATAGGGGCAGTATTATAGTAGTTTATATTCTTGCACTAGGGGAGCATATATAGTTTAGTTATATCCTGTACATAGGGGCAATATTATAGTAGTTATATTCTTGCACATAGGGACGTATTATAGTAGTTATATTACTTGTACATATGGGGGCAATTTGATAGTAGTTATATTATTGTACATAGGGGGCAGTATTTAGTGTTATTTCTTGTACATAGGGGCGACAGTATTATAGTAGTTATTAGTACTTGTACATAGGGGGCAGTATTATAGTAGTTATTCTTGTACATGAGAGGCAGTATTATAGTAGTTATAATTCTTGTACATAGGGGGCAGTATTATAGTAGTTATATTCGTTACATAGGGCAGTATATAATAGTAGTTATTCTTTGTACAATAGGGGGCAGTATTATATAGTTAATATGCCTGTACAGTAGGGGCAGATATGTTTATATCCTGTACATAGGGGGCGTATTATAGTGGTATATTTTGTATAGGGTGGATGTACATAGTAGTTATATCTTGTACATAGGGCAGTATTATAGTAGTTATAGTCTTGTAATGGGGCAGTATTATAGTAGTTATATTCTTGTACATAGGGGGCAGAGTATTATGCAGTTATATTCTTGTACATAGGGGGCAGTATTATAGTATTATGTCTTGTACATTGGGCAGTATTATAGTAGTTAATTCTTGTACATAGGTGGGGCAGATTATAGTAGTTAATTCTGTACATGGGGGCAGTATTATAGAGTTTATTCCTTACATAGGGGGCCGTATATTATAGTAGTTATATTCTGCACTAGTGGGCAGTATTATAGTAGTTATATTCTGTACATAGGGGGCAGTATTATAGTAGTTTTATATTATGTACACGGGGCAGTATTATAGTAGTTATATTCTTGACATAGGGGCAGAATAGTAGTTATATTCTTGTACATAGGGCAGTATTCTAGTAGTATATTTTGTACATGGGGAGATAGGAGTATCTTGTAATGAGGCGTATATAGTTATATTCTTGTACATAGGGGGCAGTATTATAGTAGTTATATTCTAGCGATTCTCATCTCATACATTCCTGTTGGATTTCTATAAGTAGGGATTTCTTTTACCTTTTCTCTAGGATTGCTCTGAAGTCTTGGGGGTTGATGACCTTTAGGTTATTGGTATCTGCTTTCCTATGAATAATCAAGACATGATATGCTTATTTCTTGCGATTTGGTGGTGATCACTATATAAAATAAGGTAGTGAAACTGAAGTAAGATCCGGCACTCTTTATTCCAGGATAAAAAGGTTTTAGGTTTTTTTATGGCTACACCATGATAAAGGAATCAGCGGTACATAACGTGAGGAATGGCCATTAATCATCAATGAGTGCGGGATCTTTCTGCAGGTTTGCTATCAGTATACAAGGGAAAATCAGACTTTCCTCCCCTCCCCATTACCTGACTATAGTAAATATATATAATATGGATAAATATCTGGAACTGTTCCTACTCTTTTTCCCCAATGTGTTCCAAGTCTACAGATGTTGATGGAGGTTTGAGCTTGTCTGTAGTTGTGTGATGTTACATGCAGCGTTGTGCGCTGTCACACTCTATAGCCATGAAGTCACATAGATGGCGGTATTACAGCATGGGCTAAGAGAGCGATTGCTTCATGACCAGCCCCATTCCCCCACCCCCCACCACGGGCACTGGTAATTTTCCTCTATAATTATTACTATTATAATATGTATTATAGATATATGCATTGTATATTTCTTCTCTCACCTGAATTCAGAAAGGAGGGAGTTAAAGTCAGCGTGGATAAACCGTAGGAGCTTGCTCTCTATCACACTGCTTGTGGACAATGAACTTGGAGATTCCCTCTTTTTAGTCCTGGATGGATCAGAAGATCAGAGAACAAGTTCTAAGACATGTGATCCTACGTCCTACATATTATTCCCTACCAGAGTTGTCAGCCAGCATTTAATGGGTGGATAACCTAGTATAGGGATCCAGAGTGATGATAGTTGCCACATTGGTATCATGGAAGACAGATCTGTGCTACATTTTACTTAATATCAGAAGCTTTTATGTTTATTTCAAAGTTTAAGACAATTCTGTTCAGACACTGAACCAGCAGGGCCTGCAACAATATAAAAGCTTCTGTAAACTATAAAAAAATACATAGACAATGCCCGTACCCATCACTGAGGACCCGGTACGCTCTGCTGTTCTGACTTCTGCTCTGCACGCTCTGCAGGAATTGCAGGTAATTGATGTGAGGTGACGTCTCATCCAGTCCACAGCGGGATAAGAGGTGACCCAGATGATCCTTGCTGAGGTGAAGGTGAAATTTTTCCAGAACTTGAAGGAAGTTCTCAGTGGACACCTATAGTGTAGGATATAGCAATAATAATTCTTTATTTATATAGCGCCTACAGATAACGCAGCGCTGCACAAAGCATGGCAAATTGTTCCCTGTCCCCATGGGGCTCACAATCTAATCACCTACCAGTATGTTGTGGAGTGTGGTAGGAAACTGGAGGACCCAGAGGAAACCCACACAAACACGGAGAGAACATACAAAATCTTTGCAGATGTTGACCTGGGTGGGATTTGAACCCAGAACCCCAGCGCTGCAAGGCCACAGTGCCGCCCATGTATGCATATGCCACAGATCTCACAAGTTTCAGATGATGTATAAAAAAAAACCTGGTAAAAAGTTTAAAAATGAGTGATAAATTATACATAATTAGCAGTAGTAAAAGTGGTGTTACTGGATATGAGAGAGTGGACCAACGTTCGGTGGTGTGCCAGTGTTATGAGGCTGTGGATGTGGGCCTGTCCCAGTGTATGAGCTGTGGAGGTGCGGCTGTGCCCAGTGTGATGCAGATGGTGGAGTGCGGCCTGTGCCCAGTGAATGAGCTGTGGATGTGCGGCCTGTGCCCAGTGTATGAGCTGTGGAGGTGCGGCCTGTGCCCAGTGTATGAGCTGTGGATGTGCGGCCTGTGCCCAGTGTATGAGATGAGGTTGTGCGGATGTCCCAGTGTATGAGGGCAGAGTGCGGCTGTGCCCAGTGTATGAGCTGCGGATGTGCGCATGTGCCCAGTGTATGAGCTGGGATGTGGCATGTGCCCAGTGTATGAGTGGCGGATGTGCGGGCCTGTGCCCAGTGTATGAGATGGCGGATGTGCGCTGGCCAGGTTGAGCTGGGATGTGCGGCATGCCCAGTGTGAGCTGGGATGTGCGCATGTGCCAGTGTATGAGGGGGATGTGCGCATGTGCCCTAGCTGTGATGAGCCCGGATGGGGGATGTGCGGCATGTGCCCAGGTGTATGAGCTGGGATTTGCGGCTGTGCCCAGTGTATGAGATGGGGAGGATGCGGCAGTGGCCCCCAGTGTATGAGTGGGGATGTGCGGATGTGCGGCATGTGCCCAGTGTATGAGCTGCGGATGTGCAGCATGTGCCCAGTGTATGAGCTGCGGATGTGCAGCTTTCTTTTATAGACAGATCCTTTAACCCCTGTGCCGGTGGTCATGGCTGCGGCCACTTTGGTTTCCATGCAAATTGATTAGTAGAACATGTCCCCATGATCACCTGCTCGGCCGTGCCATGTGCACTTACTAACTGATCGGAAACTCACCATACCAGATCCCTGAGGGTCATATACAGAGAACTCCGTCCTCATGGCTCGGACCCCCTCCCTGAACTTCTCCTTCAGCCACTTCTCTATACTCAGGGACAGTTTTCTTTCACTTCCAGTCTTGGTTGCTTTCACATTGGGTTTTTCTAAGTGCAAACAAATATGTAGTTTAGTTTTTATTCTCTAGTCACAATTAAAGCTGCAGTCATATGTTTGCAGGCTACAACTTGGCAGCAGACAAGTTCATATAGTCCTGGATGTAGCTCAAGGTGTGGACATGCAGCTTTGGTTATGTTAGGAGAACGTGATAGAACTCAATGGGGCTCATTTAAGGACCGCACAAACATCGGATATTCTGACAATTACCGATTTGCGCCGCATTTAAAAGGGTATTGTGGCTCACGCGATCGGATTTTGCCGCCGGGTTTCATGCAACACAAATCGGTGGGCGGGCCATCGGACAATCCGACTGATTCAGACTGAGTGCGGGATTTAACATTTAAATTGTGTCGCAAGCCAAGCACTTACATGCAACAGGAATAAGATGGTGAACTCCGACGGACCTAAGCGGGGAAGCAGCACATTCAGGAAATCGGACGCACGATCTAAGTGAGTTCATCCTCGTTGGACCGGGGATCGCGCAGGGACCGGATAAGTAAATGTGCCCCAATGAGTGTATAAGGAGTGAGCAGCTGTCATGTAGTATAGTATAGTAGAATACCGCGTGTCTGCTGGGGGCCCCGGCTGTGAGCCACCTTCTGCAGCGCTGATAGGAGGAGGCCGCGCTTCTCTTCTTGTCCTTTTGTACCTAGATGATGTTGCAAGTCATCAAACCTCAGCACAGAAGCTTCATCCTTGACGTATCTGTAAAATAAATACAAGAAGATGGTAACAGACAACATCCTGGTCCCAGGAGCTTGCACTCTATATACTAACCTTCTCCACAATTTCTTATATTCCTCTTCTGACATCTTTAATCCTAGCTTGGTCAGGACAATGCGAAATTCGGACGCGTTCAGACGATCATTTGGAAACATTTTCAACAGTTCAAAATATCTGTGTATACAATGGGTTAAACAATCATCCGTAATGGAGCGCAGCAATCGGATTCCATTTGTAGCCTGCAGTACCAGTAATAACCACTACTGTTCCTAGACTTTCCATAAACAACAATACAATAGCGCCCCCATCAGATCTATAAATACATCTATATATTTTTTTTTAATACTATCACTTTTGGGGTAGATTTTCTGTTGTTTGTTATTTTTAATCACAGAAATCTAAAAAGAATTCTTTCTGCATAGTAAACATTTGTGAACGTGGCTTGGAAGTCATGTTTGATGGAAAAGTAGGTGAAGTGAAAGTTTGGTTGAAAGACTGGTTGGTTTGAAGACACATTGGGGGTCATTTACTAAGGGCCCGATTTGCGTTTTCCTGACGTGTTACCCAAATATTTCCGATTTGCGCCGATTTCCCCTGAATTGCCCCGGGATTTTGGCGCACGCGATCGGATTGTGGCGCATCGGCGCTGGCATGCACGCGATGGAAATCGGGGGCCGTGGCCGAACGAAAACCCGACGGATTCGGAAAAACCGCCGCATTTAAAACAAAAAATGTGTCGCGGAGCTTGCACTTACCTTCACTAGGAATAGGCCGGTGAACTTGAGCGCGTTCAGATGCTTTTCAGCGCAGCAGCTCCATCTGGTGGACATCGGAGGAACTGCCTTAATAAATCCCGGCTGGATCCGAATCCAGCGCAGAGAACGCGCCGCTGGATCGCAAATGGACCGGGTAAGTAAATTTGCGCCATTGGTTGAAAGATGCATTCATGGAAGGCAGGTTCATTAGAAGCCAATTTGGTTGGAAGATGCACTGGTGGAAAGTCACTTGGACCACTATTAGCCATGTTCTTCTGTTGCAGAAAAGCCTTAAATATCTTCCTCGGAGCTGAGATAATTGGCTGAAAGTCATGTGGACTGAGAGGTCTGTTGGTTGGAAGACAAAGTAGACAAATAGAAGACATATAGAATATCTGGAAGTCTTGTTGGCTTCAAGAACTGGTTGAACATCAAGTGGGTTGGAAGACATTTAGTTACAAGTCATTCTGGTTGGAAGATGTGCTGGCTTGAAGGCACATACTTGGTTGGAAGTTATGTTTACTGAAGGTCATGTTGACCACTATTAGCCACGTTCTTGAACTGTCAGAGAACCTTCTACTGTCGTTAGAGCCCAAAGACTTACGAGTTGAAAGTTATGTGGACGGAAAGGTGCGTTGGTTGGAAGACACTATGGATCTTTGAGTAAACACCCCTGGTTTATCAACATGGATTTTTTTTGGTAGATTTCCTTTGAAGTAATGTTTGTTGGAAGACATGTTATTTAGAAATTAAATGCTGAATGCTGGTATCTATGTTCTTCATCTGTGGAAGAGCTCAATGTCATCTTCAGAGCCCAAATACTTTGTGGTTGACAGTCACCCTGACTATAACTCACCACGCTCTTCATCTGAAGAACCTGTATTTCAATGGTTGAAATACATGGTCACTTGTCATGCTCGTTAGAAGAAAGGTTGGGTGGAAGACATCTCAGTGTTAATACACATTGGTTGAAAGTTATTTTACTCAAAGTCATGTTGACTGTAACAAGCCATGTCCTTCAGATGTAGAAGAACCTTATGTGTGGCCATCATAGCCCAAGTATTGAAAGGTTGTGTGGACTGAAGGGCATGTTGGTTGGACACATGATTTCATTGGAAGTCAAGATGGTTGAGAAACATGTAGGTTTATAAACAAATTCATTGACAATCCTGTCTAATGAAAGCCATGATGGCTGGCCATACTGTATGGAATACATTTTGTTCAGAAGACATGTTTGTAGTAGTGGAAGTCAGTCCAAGTAAAATCTATGTTTAATGGAAAATGGCTTGAACACAATGGGGCAGATTTACTTACCTGGTCCAGTCGCGATCCAATGGCACGTTCTCAGTGGAGGATTCGGGTCTTTCACTAAGGTAGTACGCCTGATGTCCACCAGGTGTCACTGCTGCACTGAATTCCGTCGGAGTTCACTCAAGTTCACCGTCCTACCCTGGGTGCAGGTAAGCGCGTGTCAAGCGACACTTTTTTTTTTTAAATACAAAGTTTTTTTCCGAATCCGTCGGGTTTTCTTACGGCCACGCCCCCCGATTTCCGTCATGTGCGTGCGCCAAATTCCCGGGGGAATTCAAGGAAAATCGGCGCAAATCGGAAATATTTGGGTAAGGCGACGGAAAAACGCGATTCGGGCCCTTAGTAAATGACCCCTACTGTGATTAATTCAACTTGACTTCCAACAAATGTCTCTTAAACATCAAAAAGGGTGACGCCACGTTGCTTGGTGGACACACACTGGTTGGCATTGTTATGGATAGTATGCCCTGTTAACATCCCCACCGAGACTGCCCCACCACACACACACACACATGGACCTCTTCTGACCTGTTCCCAGCCATGTTCTTTAGCTGTAGATGGACCTCATGTGCTGTCCTCAGAGCCGCCTTATTCTTCCTCTTCATGGGGTCCAGCCATTCTGGGGGGGAATCATCCTCCTCAAGCTTGAAGTGGTCGTAGAAGTTGTCAAATGTAATAATAGGCTTCCCGTCCAGGTGTAATCTGTATAAGAAGATGGGAAATATCACCATTCAATGCCAGGATGGGAAAGGGAAGAATCAGGGTTCTGTCCAGGGTCTGGGGAGGTTGAGTTCTCCACCATGTCACCCAGCTTTCCATGGAGATACAACATGCTGAGTCATCATACCTGCAAAGCAGCTGCTGAAATACCATCTTATGAACATAGCGCCCCAGAAATGTTGTCAGGATGATCAGTAATGCGTCCCTAAAATAGAATGACGTCAGTCAGAAATGGCTGATAACAGAAAGCAATAGACTGCATTCACCAGTCAATCTCTTTCCTAAATGGAACTAAACACCGACTTATATTTCTCTACACAATGGGGCTTATTTACTAAGGGTCCCGCAGCCGCATTTTCATGGTTTTTTCTGACTTTTTGGGGATCACACCGGGGAATGTGTCGCACGCTGAAATGTAAGAGAGAATAAATACCTGCTGACTCTCCCCCTGCCCTCAGGGTCATGTGACAAGAAAAGACGCTTCAGATCGTAGAATCCACCAGAATTTATCTTTTCCAACAGCTGGAACTTCAGCTGAAAGGAAAACACAACATGTAACATCCAAAACTATCAGCAAGTGTAATATCAGGACCACTGCTCATCTATGAGGGACTTACAGTAATAATCTACAGTCATAGAGGAAATGCATCCTGTATTATACTGCAGAGCTGCACTTACTATTCTGCTGCTGGTGCAGTCACTGTTTACATCCATGACATTACTCCTGGCCCAGCCACACACACACCACACAATCAAAACCTTCACCCAATCCCACCACCTAATTTTTTTATTTTTTTATTTTTTTTTATAAATAACTGAAGAATACACAAAAAAAGACATAAACAGGAAATAAAAACATTAAATATAACTAACTAAATCCCACGCCCATCACCCTCCCACCCAGACACTGGTCTAACGTCCAAAGTCCGCGCTATATAGTCCAGACCAGTGCCCAGGATAGTATAGTCCAAATCCCGTCCACCCCCCCTCCCAACCTAACACCCTAACACCAACACCCCAAAACCAACCTATATACAAGAACTACAACTACATATAACTATAAATAAATACACACTGTACACAAGATACAAACACATTAAACAAATCAACATAACAAATCCAAACCACATAAAGCCCAGGTTCGGCGCCTGCAAGCCCCACATCACTACACGCTCAGATACAAAACAAAAATCTACTGTGCAGCATCAGCCCAACACCAGGAGAGGAGACGACAGACTAAGGGACACTAAAGGAGAACCCCCTCCAAAGGAGAGAGGCCCTCCCCGTCCCCAGCCTCTCATACTCCAGAGAGCGCACCTTCACCAGGTCACCCAGAATGTTCCTAACCACCTCATCCACTGGGAGGATTTTACGCTGCGTCGATACTAAACACCGTGCGTTCCACGTGTGGTACCTGACCACTAGACTGACTAGGAATAAAGTGCAGCGGTCCCGGCCACCCAGGCCTCTGAATGCTCCATAGGCCCACTCCGCATAGGAGAGACCGACCAACCCGGGCCAATGGATGGAAGCGCCCACCCGGTTGTACACCTCTGTGTTAAAGGGGCACTGAAGCAGGAAGTGGTCCATGCTCTCCAGCAGGCCACCGCACTCCTCCCGGGGACAACCCCTTTCCTCAGAGCTCCTACACTCCAGATTGTCCCTCACACACAGCTTTCCATGGAAGCAGCGCCAAGTCACGTCCCAAAACTTCAAGGGGATCCTGATAGAATTCAAAAGACCTAAACCCACCCCAAGATCCCGACTTGGGCAATCCCTGTGGGCCAGGGGCTTCTGGTAATGGGTCAACAGAACCCTCTTGTCAAGGACTTTCTTCAACATGGTCCTGATCTCCCACATTCCCAGACCCCACCGGCGAATCACCTTCAGAACCGAGGTAGCGTAAGCCGGAAGATGCCCATGCGGTGTGCGAAGATCCTTCACTTGCCCTCCTGTCTCCCATTCCTGGAAGAAAGGCCTAAACCATCCCCTACAGGAGTATACCCACGGAGGAGCCCTCTCTTTCCAGAGGTTTGCTATATTGATCTTAAGAAAGGTATTCACTAGGAACACCACAGGGTTGACCATACACAACCCTCCTTGTCTCCTCGTGCGGTAAGTAACCTCCCTCTTGATTAGGTTCAGCCTATTCCCCCATAACAGCTGGAAGAACAGACTGTAGACCCGAGTCCAGAGGGGTTCTGGCAACATGCACACACTGCCCAGATATATCAGCAATGGGAGCAGGTAGGTTTTAATCAGATTAACCCTTTCTCTGAGGGTCAAAGACCAACCCTTCCACTGGTCCAACTTCTGAGCGGCGATCTTAAGCCTGCCGTCCCAGTTTTGCATGGGGTAATCCCCCTGGCCAAATTCGATGCCGAGAACTTTGGCAGAGTCCTGGGGCCCTGGAAGAGTGTCCGGGAGATCAAAGCCTGGACCCCCTCTCCCAGCCAGAGACTCTCACACATATCCCTGTTGATCTTGGACCCAGAAGCCTCTGAGTAGCGGTCAACCTCTGACATCACCCATTGCGCCTCCCCTCCCGAAAACGGTGACATCATCGGCATACGCTACCACTCTAAGAGCGGCTTCCGGTGCCGCCCGATCCATCTCGACTCCCACCAACGGCCCACGATCAACCCTCCTAAGGAATGGGTCAATCGCGAACACGTACAGTAGTGGACTCAGAGGACAACCCTGGCGGACACCAGACCCGACCTCAAAAGAGCGGCCAATCCAACCGTTCACAAGCGGGAAACTCTCTGCCCCTGCGTACAAAACTTTCAGCCAATTGACAAACCCACCCGGCAGGCCATACCTCAGAAGGACAGACTAGAGGTACTCGTGGTTAACCCGATCAAACGTTTTTGCCTGATCCAAGGACAGCAAGTACCCCTTCCAGTTACCACCCCTGCCCTGTTCCACTGCCTCCCGGACACAAAGCACAGCACTAAATGTACTGCGGCCTGGAACAGAGCAGTGCTGGGTCCCCGAAAGGAGCCGGGGCGCAAACTGCACCAGCCGATTAAACAGCACCTTTGCCAAAACCTTTCTGTCTTTCTGTGAGAAGCGCTATGGGACGCCAGTTCTCAATACGAGATCGGTCCTTACCCTTTGACAGAATGATCAGGGCAGACCTCCTCATTGACTTCGGCAGAGCGCCCGAGGAAAGACACTCATTGAATACCTCAGTCAAGAGGGGAACCAAGGCGTCCTTAAAGGTCTCCAGAGCTGCACTCACTATTCTGCTGCTGGTGCAGTCACTGTGTACATACATGACATTACTTATCCTGTACTGATCCTGAGTTACATCCTGTATTATACTCCAGAGCTGCACTCACTATTCTGCTGCTGGTGCAGTCACTGTGTACATACATGACATTACTTATCCTGTACTGATACTGAGTTACATCCTGCATTATACTCCAGAGCTGCACTCACTGTTCTGCTGCTGGTGCAGTCACTGTGTACATACATGACATTACTTATCGATTTCGGGTCTTCCAGCGATTCACTAAGGCAGTTACTCCAACGTCCACCAGGTGTCGCTGCTGCGCTGAACTCGCCAGGTGCCGGAGTTCACAATCCTATTCCTGGTGAAGGTAAGCGGTGTCAGCGGCACTCCATTTTTTTAATGCGGCGGTTTCTCCGAATCCGTCGGGTGTTCGTTCGGCCAGCCCCCCATTTCCGTAGGTGCACACCGGCGCCGATGTGCCACAATCCGATTGCGGGCGCCAAAAATCCGGGGCAATTCAGCGAAAATCGGCACAAATCGGAAATTTCGGGTAACACGGCGGGAAAGCGCGCATCGTGCCCTTAGTAAATGACCCCCATGTATCGCTGCCCTGTAGATTGTGCTCTGAGTTTATGTGAAAAAAATATTAAATCCATCCAATATCAATGCTCAAGAGGATGAATGTGCCCCCTCCTGTAATAGGAGAGAGGCCTATGTATCCCTCACCAGAGCCAGGCCTCAGCACTTCCTTACAATCGGTTTTTCCTCTAGTTTTCAGGTGTATCAAAAATGTTGCACTGAGGCTATGATGTCCCCCATACACATATTATAGAACGTTACAGGAAACGTAATGACCTGTACTGATGGGAATAAAGCATTTGGGGTGAGATAGATACTTACTGTTATCTCCAGCAGCCTCTGTCGTCATGTATCTCTCCTCCCATCACTCAGAAGCATCGGAAGGGTCTGCAGGGCATTATAGAGCAGTAGTTTTAATTTAGAAGCAAAATGTTAAGCCTACTAAAGCCTACACCGTATGTGATATTGACGTCCCAAGGGTCCAGTGCAAAATGTCAGGAGTAAATGGCCGCCGATCTCACTATTACCTAATTATCTAAATTACAGACGAGGGAAAACAGATGGAGAGAAGAAAACAAAAATCCACAGCAAAACCAGGGGCCCAGCTGGATACAAAGTTCGAGGAGGTAAGTGATGGACTTTATAGTGTCACCAGCAGAATAGTGAGTCACCAGCAGCTCTTAGTATAATAACAGGAGGTACTCAGGACAGTCAGATTAATCTGACTGTCCTGAGTACCTCCTGTATTATACTAAGAGCTGCTGGTGACTCACTATTCTGCTGGTGACACTATAAAGTCTCATCACTTACCTCCTCGAACTGTGTATCCAGCTGGGCCCCTGGTTTTGCTGTGGATTTTTGTTTTCTTCTCTCCATCTGTTTTCCCTCGTCTGTAATTTAGATAATTAGGTAATAGTGAGATCGGCGGCCATTACTCCTGACATTTTGCACTGGACCCTTGGGACGTCAATTATCACATACGGTGTAGGCTTTAGTAGCTTAACATTTTGCTTCTAATTAAAACTACTGCTCTATAATGCCCTGCAGACCCTTCCGATGCTTCTGAGTGATGGAGGAAGATACATGACCGACAGAGGCTGCTGGAGATAACAGTAAGTATCTATCTCACCCCAAATGCTTTATTCCCATCAGTACAGGTCATACTTTCCTGTAACGTTCTATAATATGTGTATGGGGGACATCATAGCCTCAGTGCAACATTTTTGATACACCTGAAAACTAGAGGAAAACCGATTGTAAGGAAGTGCTGAGGCCTGGCGCTCGGTGAGGGATACATAGGCCTCTCTCCTATTACAGGAGGGGGCACATTCATCCTCTTGAGCATTGATATTGGATGGATTTAATATTTTTTTCACATAAACTCAGAGCACAATCTACGGGAGCTGATACATGGGGGTCATTTACTAAGGGCACGACGCGCTTTCCCGCCGTGTTACCCGAAATTTCCGATTTGTGCCGATTTTCGCTGAATTGCCCGGATTTTTGGCGCCCGCAATCGGATTGTGGCACATCGGCGCCGGTGTGCACCTACGGAAATGGGGGGCTGGCCGAACGAACACCCGACGGATTCGGAGAAACCGCCGCATTAAAAAAATGGAGTGCCGCTGGACACCGCTTACCTTCACCAGGAATAGGATTGTGAACTCCGGCGGACCTGGCGAGTTCAGCGCAGCAGCGACACCTGGTGGACGTTGGAGTAACTGCCTTAGTGAATCGCTGAAGACCCGAAATCCATTACTTATCCTGTACTGATACTGAGTTACATCCTGCATTATACTCCAGAGCTGCACTCACTGTTCTGCTGCTGGTGCAGTCACTGTGTACATACATGACATTACTTATCCTGTACTGATCCTGAGGTACATCCTGTATTATACTAAAGAGCTGCTGGTGACTCACTATTCTGCTGGTGACACTATAAAAGTGCAATCACTTACCTCCTCGAACTGTGTATCCAGCTGGGCCCCTGGTTTTGCTGTGGATTTTTCGTTTTCTTCTTTTCCATCTGTTTTCCCGTCTGTAATTTAGATAATTAGGTGATAGTGAGATCGGCGGCCATTACTCCTGACATTTTGCACTGGACCCTTGGGACGTCAAGTATCACATACTGTGTAGGCTTTTAGTAGGCTTATACATTTATGCTTCTAATTAAAACTACTGCTCTATAATGCCCTGCATGACCCTTCCGATGCTTCTGAGTGATGGAGGAGAGATACATGGACAGACAGAGGCTGCTGGAGATAACAGTAAGTATCTATCTCACCCCAAATGCTTTATTCCCATCAGTACAGGTCATTACTTTCCTGTAACGTTCTATAATAATGTGTATGGGGGACATCATAGCCTCAGTGCAACATTTTTGATACACCTGAAAACTAGAGAGAAAACCGATTGTAAGGAAGTGCTGAGGCCTGGGCTCTGGTGAGGGATACATAGGCCTCTCTCCTATTACAGGAGGGGGCACATTCATCCTCTTGAGCATTGATATTGGGTGGATTTAATATTTTTTTTCACATAAAACTCAGAGCAAATCTACAGGGGCAGCTGATACATTGGGGGTCATTTACTAAGGGCACGATTCGCGCTTTCCCGCCGTGTTACCCGAATATTTCCGATTTGTGCCGATTTTCGCTGAATTGCCCCGGGATTTTGGCGCCCGCAATCGGATTGTGGCACATCGGCGCCGGTGTGCACGCTACGGAAATGGGGGGCGTGGCCGAACGAACACCCGACGGATTCGGAGAAACCGCCGCATTAAAAAAAATGGAGTGCCGCTGGACACGCGCTTACCTTCACCAGGAATAGGATTGTGAACTCCGGCGGACCTCGGCGGAGTTCAGCGCAGCAGCGACACCTGGTGGACGTTGGAGTAACTGCCTTAGTGAATCGCTGGAAGACCCGAATCCACCCCAGAGAACGCGCGGCTGGATCGCGAATGGACTGGGTAAGTAAATCTGCCCCATTGTATCCTGTGCATGTGCAGGGCTGGGGCATGACTACTCCCTTTAGTGACCTTTAAGTGTCAGGCTCCGCCCCTTCGGGCAATGTATTGATTTTTCCTTTAAAAACTCATCTGCAATTTTCTTATACATTTTATATAATGTCTTTTGTGAATATCCAGAGACTTCTTTCCTGTCCAGACCTAATACTTCTCACAGCTGAGGGTTTGCTACTGTTGTATCCAATTTATCTCATCCAGACGGACAGGATTACAGACTGATACCTTGTATCTAACAGTAAGATCAGGAGTGAGAGAGAGTGAGAGCTGCTAGTTACACTGGATACAATTACAATACAATAACAAACCCTCAGCTGTGAGACATCATACACAAAAACACAAAAGCAAATATTTCCTAAGTCTATGATCCATTTGTCAGTCTCCTCTCCCCCAACCTTTTTATCTGAAGTACTCATAGAATACCGTAAACAAATTGACATAAGGGTTTAGATACATTTTGATGAACTGAATATTACTATTCACTGACAGCAAGCAGAGATCTTGACAATGGTAAATGTGGCCCTCGTTTACCCGTGTTGGCCCAATGGTTGAGCTTCCTCCAGTCCTCCAGCTCCCCGCTTCGGCAGGTCCTGAGGGTCTTCTGCAGGATGGTCTCCCCCCTCCCCTCAGATGTGGAGTGACCCTGCACTGATAGGCTTTCCGGGTCACCCTGGCGCTGTAGTGGGTGCTGAATCCCTGGCAGAATGGAATGTGCCCCAGAGAGGCCCCGTGCACCCGGCGGAGCCATGAATAACCCGAAACTGTGCCCAGCACCACTGACAGAGGAGAAGACAAGTTTAGGAACTGTCACTATAGACAACAAAGTTACTGCGGAGACCATTCACAGGCCACTCCGGGGACAATGGTCACCATGGAGACAGCGAATATGTATCCTGCAATAAGAGACGATTGTCTGCTGATCAGTAATTACACAACCAATATACAGGAGCACCTAGCCAAAATAAAGGGGGCACCCATGCAGTATACTGGGGCACCCAACCAAAACACAGGGAGCACCCAGCTTTCTGAAGAGGAGACAAAGTAGAAACTTTCCACCTGTTCCCTCCGTACTGAGGCTCTGCCGGTTTGTCAGTCCTCACTGTAATTCTATTCATCAGGCTGGTGTTATATACAGCTCAGAAGAGAGTATCACACATGATAGGATTATATACACCGCTCAGCAGACAGCTCAGAAGAGAGTAACACACAAGATAGGATTAGATACACAGCTCAGCAGACAGTATCACACATGATAGGATTAGATACATAGCTCAGTAGACAGTATCACACATGATAGGATTAGATACATAGCTCAGAAGAGAGTATCACACATGATAGGATTAGATACACAGCTCAGAAGAGAGTAACACACAAGATAGGATTAGATACACCGCTCAGTAGACAGTGTCCATCATTAGAGGATTAGATACAACACGCTCAGCAAACAGTACACACATGATAGGATAGAATCCACAGCTCGTAGACAGTTCCACCACATGATAGATTACGCAATACACAGCTCAGCAGACCAGTATCACACATGATAGGTGATTAGATACACAGCCCAGCAGACAGTATCACACTGATTGATTAGATACACAGCTCAGCAGACAGTACACACATGATATGATTAGATCACAGCTCAGCATACAGTAATCCACAGTAGGATTAGATCACAGCTCAGCAGACAGTATCACACATGATAGGATTGATACACAGCTCAGTAACAGTATCACACATGATAGGATTTAGATCACACTCAGCTAGACAGTTCACAAACATGATAGGATTAGATCACAGCTCAGAGACGTACACACATGATAGGATTAGATAACACAGCTCAGCAGACACGTATCACACATGATAGGATTAGATAACACACTCAGCAGACAGTATCACACATGATAGGATTAGATACACAGCTCGAGACAGTATCACACATGATGGATAGATAACAGCTCAGCAGACATACACACATGAAGGATGTAGATACACGCTCAGCAGACAGTATCACACATGATAGATTAGATACACACTCGCAGACAGTATCACACATGATAGTAGATACACAGCAGCATGTATCACCACATGATAGTTAGATACCCGCTCAGCAGACGTATCACACAGGATAATTAGATACACAGCTCAGCAGACATTATCACATCACAATGTATGGATTAGATCACAGCTCAGCAGACAGTAACACACTGATAGGATTAGTACACAGCCTGCAGACGGTATCACACAGGATAGGATTAGTACACACCAGCAAAGTATCACACATGATTGTTTAGATATACAACTCAGCAGATGTATCACACAGGATAGATTAGATACACAGCTCATCAGACGTAATCACCAGGATTGATTAGATCACAGCTCAGCAACAGTATCACACAGATAGGATAGAATTACACACTCAGCAGACGTATCACACAGGAGGATTAGATACACAGCTCAGCAGACAGTATCACACATGATAGATTAGATACACATTCACTCGACAGTATCCCACATATAGGATTAGATACACAGCTCAGCAGAAGTATCACACAGATAGAGGATTAGTACACAGCTCAGCAGACAGTACCACAATGATAGGATTAGATACACAGCTTCAGCAGACAGTATCACACACATGATGATTAGATCCACACTCAGCAGACGTACACCCATGGATAGGATGTAGATACACACATCAGCAGACAGTATCACACTATGTAGATATACACACTCAGCAGACGTATCACACATAGAAGGATTATTACACAGCTCAGCAGACATAATCACACATGATGGATTATATATACCTCATCAGACTGTATCACACGGATGGATTAGATACACAGCTCAGTCAGACGTAATCACACATGATGGATTAGATACACAGCTCAGGCAGACAGTATCACACATGATAGGATTAATCACATTCAGCAGACATGTATCACACATGAAGGATAGATACACAGTCTCAGCGACAGTACACACAGGATCGGATTAGATACAAGCTCAGCAGACAGGCTATTCACACAGGATAGGATTAGATACCAGCTCACACAGACAAAGTACTCACACAGGATAGGATTAGATACACATTCAGCATACAGTATCACATATGATAGGATTAGATACACAGCTCATCAGCCAGTATCACACATATGGATGAGACCACTCAGCTCAGTATTACAGATAGGATAATCACAGCTCAGCAGACGTATCACCATGATAGGATTAGATACACAGTTCAGCAGACAGTATCACACATTAGGATTAGATACACAGCTCAGCAGACAGTATACACACGGATAGGATTAATACACAGCTCAGCAGACGGTATCACCATGATGGATTAGATATACAACTCAGCAGACTGTATCACACATGTTTGGATTAGATACACAGCTCAGCAGACTACACACACAGGAGAGGATTAGATCACAGCTCCAGCACATATCAACACACATGATAGGATTAGATACACAGTTCATCAGACCGTATCACACATGTAGGATAGATACACTGCTCAGCAGACTGTATCACACAGGTAAGATTGATCACAGCTCATCAGACATCACAAGATGATTAGAATATCAACCAGCAGACTGTATCACATATGATGGATTAGATACACACTCTGCAGACAGTATCACAACAGGATATGGATAGATACACAGCTCAGCAGACAGTATCACACTGATAGGATTAGATCACACTCAGCAGTCATTATACACAGGATAGGATTAGATACACGCTCAGCAACAGTTATCACACAATAGGATTGATACACAGTCCAGCAAGACAGTATCACACGATAGGATAGATACAGCGGTATTACACATATATAGCTGAATGTGTTGGTTCTGATGTGTAATTTCTGTTTCATGAATTAGAGGCCAATTAAGGCAAATCTTTTGGTCCAATTCGGACAATCGTCCTTTGTCCCCTTTGTCCCCGTACAGAAAGGAGGGAGAGCCTGGGGGGTCCAGGGGGACGGGGCAGCGGGACGCTCTCAGCTGATGTTTCCCCGGTAACATCCATTGGGCAGGCGACCACAATCACTAACAAAGACCCAATAAAAAGCATGGCCTAAATATGGAGAGAGATGGATTAGAGAGGATCAGACGTCTCTGGCACAAAGCTGTGGGAATGCTGACCTACATGTATGGGGACTACAAGCCCCAGCAACTCCCACATCTACTTATATTCTACATTCTTATCCCTTTCCATAAAAGGTGGAAGTGTCAGCAGGGTTGTCACCCAGCTCTCCAAGGATCAGAAAGGCAAGGAAATAAAACTTGGAATAAGGATTAATGGTAAGAGAACAAGGAAGGAAAGATTGTTTAAAAAAATTGGGAGAAAGAAAAGAAGGAGCAAAATGGAAGAAGGACGAAAGTTAAAGAAAAAGTTGTGAGAGATGCAGGAAGAAGAATGGGATAGAAGGTTAAAGACATAAGGAGGGAATGGAGAAAGAAAGGATGAAGGAGGAAGATAACAACACAAGGAGGGAAGATACAAGGTGTGTCAGAAAGAAAGAGGATTGAGAAGGCGAATGAGATGGAACAAGAGAAAAATCATGGATGGAAGGAAAAAGGAAAGAAATAACGTGAATAAGAAATGAAGGAAAGAGAGGAAGGAAAAAAAAAGAGAAAAAGTAAAGAAAGAAAATAAAGAGAGGAAAGGGGTAGAAAAATGCAGGGAGCTAAAAATTGGGAGGAAAGAAACATGAGAGCATGGATGAAGGTAGCAGAGAGAAATAACGAAAGAGGAAGGAAAGCAGAAGAGCAGGAGGGATGAAGGGCAGGAGAAAGTGCAGTGGGGAGGAAAGAGGAAGTGTGGGAGGAAGTGCAGGAGGAAGAAGAGTAGAAAGATAGAGGAATGGCAGGATGAAGGAAGAAGATCAGGAAAAAGGAGAAAATGCAGAAGGAAGGGGTCGGGGGAAAGACAGAATGGATGAACAGCAAGAGGAAGGGCAGGAGGGAGGAGAAAGGCCACAAGATAGGTGCAGGAGGAAAGAAGGGCAATAGGAAGGTGGAAGAGCTGGAGGAAGTGCAGGGGAGAGGAAAACTAGGAGGAAGAGGAGGAAGGAGGACGTGCAGGAGGAAGGAAGAAGTAGTGCAGGATGTATGACGGACAGGAGGAAGAGACAGATGAAGGAAGAAGAGCAAGAAGAAGTGCAGGGTTAAAGGCAGAATGGAGGGCTCATCCTCCTCCTTCAGGACACCAAGGATGTAGATTTTGCCCCAGGATCCATCAGATAATAGTTATAGTTGACTTTCTCCTTTAAAAATAAGAATTATAACAAGTATTTTTTGAGAATCAGTCGCTAATTACTGAGATTCTGTGCCGTTGATTATCTGAAGCTGATCCAACATCGTCCTGATTCTTCACAGTCATTTCTCGCATTGTTATTGTCATTAACATTCCAGAACACAGCATTGCCCTGGGGAGGGCGGGGAATTATATAATAAGGAAAGCTCAGGTGACCTCCACATACAGGGTGACGGGAGGGGGGCACATATTAAATAGCCAAAGTCAAATGCCAAATCTACTTTTAATTCAACTATTGAAAAATGTAATTGAGATTTTCACACATGGAATTTTGGTTGTGTTTTAAGTGTTACAAGTGTAATCAGCTGTGGGAATGTTACACAGCTTTCTACACTTGTAGCAATGAAGAAAACACTTCCAGAATAGCTAAACGCATTGTAACACTTAAAAACGCATCCATTCTGGCGCACTGACTCATGTGATTCGACACACGCATTTTGACGCTTCCAAAATGCCACGTATGGACGCGCCCTCAGGTTATGTCCACACATTCAGTTTTTCTGAGGTCTACTGTAGGTTTACACCAAGGCGGTTATCTATGAGCTGTGTGTATGTGATATATGGTAAATCTGTGTGTTCTCCCTCCACAGATCTGTCCTTCACAGTGTAGATATTAGGGGTAGTAGTCGCTGTCTATGTGTGCCTGAAGAGTGAGAAAGAGCCTGCAGCGTTGTGGGATCACTGGAAGGGAAGGTGAGGTAAGTATGAAGTTATTTGCCATTTTTTTTATAGGGGACTGGCGGCTAAATTCTACAGGGGGCTGGTGGCTGTATACTATAGGGGGCTGGTGGCTGTATACTATAGGGGGCTGGTGGCTGTATACTATAGGGGGCTGGTGGCTGTATACTACAAGGGGCTGGTGGCTGTATACTACAGGGGGCTGGTGGCTGTATACTACAAGGGGCTGGTGGCTGTATAATACAGGGGGCTGGTGGCTGTATACTACAAGGGACTGGTGGCTGTATACTACAGGGGGCTGGTGGCTGTATACTACAGGGGGCTGATTGGCTTTTATCCTAACAAGGGGGCTGGTGGCTGTATACTACAGGGGGCTGGTGGCTGTATACTACAGGGGGCTGGTGGCTGTATACTATAGGGGGCTGGTGGCTGTATACTATAGGGGGCTGGTGGCTGTATACTACAAGAGGCTGGTGGCTGTATACTACAGGGGGCTGTAGGCTAGATACTACAGGGTTCTTGCAGGTTATATACACTACAGGGGTCTTGCAGGCTATATACTACAGGGGTCTTGCAGGCTATATACTACAGGGAGCTGGTGGCTGTATTCTACAGGGGGCTACAGGCTATATACTATAGGGGGGCTGGCTGGCTGTATACTACAGGGGCTGGCTGGCTGTATACTACAGGGGGCTGGTGGCTGTATTCTACAGGGGACTACAGGCTATATACTATAGGGGGCTGGCTGGCTGTATACTACAGGGGGCTGGTGGCTGTATACTACAGGGGGCTGTAGGCTATATACTACAGGGGTCTTACAGACTATATACTACAGGGGGCTGGCAGTCTACATACTACAGGGGGCTGGCAGGCTACATACTACAGGGGGCTGGCAGGCTATATACTTCCAAAAACATTGTTGGAAGGGCCCCCACCAGTTTGCGCCCAGGGGCCCCCACCACCCTTAATCCGGCTCTGCTGTGAGGTAACAGTGTATGATCCGTATGACCGGAAAATGAATATGCTACATGTTAAAGGGGTGTTTCCATTTCAGCAAATAAATGTTATTGTTTGTATAATGAAAAGTCAAACAATTTTCCAATATACTTTCTGTATCAATTCCTGACTGTTTTCTAGATCTCTGCTTGCTGTCCTTCTACAGGAAGCTTCTATGTTTACTTCCAGTGGACAGAATCTGCCCATGGTCACACAGGTGCACGGCTCGTTAGTATCAGAGAGTAATCAGAGCCGTGTGATATATAACGAGCCGTGCACCTGTGTGACCATGGTCAGTTTTATGTCCACTAGAAGTAATAATAGAAGATTTCTATAGAATGACAGCAAGCAGAGATCTAGAAAACAATGAGGAATTGCTACAGAAAGTATATTGGAAAAATGTATAATTTTCATCATGCAAACAATAACATTAGTTTGCCGAAATGAGAATACCCCTTTAAGGATGAACCCTTTGAAATAGAGACATCATACATTCTGCACTCAGTCTCTATCTGTACTGTGGATATTGTAACATTGTCTATGTGGATATAATAGACGTTTGGCTCTTTAGCTTCTGTGGAACAGCTGGTGCCGGTAGTTTATTATAGATGACGGAGGAGCCTTCAGAGACCTGAGCTCAGCACATTCAGGTGATCATTATATGTGGAGAGGGGGGGGGGGTCGGCACATTATACCAGATGCCTCTTAATGTGGCTCATCAGCAGTTATGTCCGCGACTCCTACATAACGAGGTGAAAACACGTACACTGAGGGCGGGGCTCAGGGACTTAATCAGATCTCAGTTTTTCTTCTCAGCCTTAGCCCGCCATATGGTGCCACAATGCCAGACAGTGAGAGGGGAGAGCCGTGTACGCTGGTGGTGCAGGAGGTGACTGTCCTCACATATAACACCTGTAAGGAAGTGGCTCTAAAGCAAGGCCCGTGTCAGCACTGGCCATACCTGGGAAAGTATGGGACCCAGGGCTGCTGGGGGGGCCCACATAAGGCTGTCTCTAATGAATCCATAGAGGATGAGGAGATGAGGAGGCATGTATATAAAATAACCATGAGGGGAATGTTTGGTATGATACTAAGGAATATTTTAGGGAACAGGAGACTTTTTACTTTCTGACTTTTTAATGCTGCCACATGAGTTCAATGCAAAGGGGCCCACTGAGGCTCTGTCGCCCAGTGGCCTACTGAAACCTGGAGCTGACCCTAAAGGGTCATGCTCAGTCCTTGTATAAAATAAATGTCTTTAACTTTCTAAGATCCTTTCATTTCCGTTCATTTTCAAATACAGAACATCCAACTCAAAGCCCTACAGTCGCAGGAGGGGGTGGAATATTTTAGTTCACCTTTCCTGATTAATGGATAACTATTCCCAGGATTCGGCTAATCAATGGAATTTTACATGAATTTGTTTTCATCGCTTCTTGTAAACATCTATCTGATCACAAGCTGCCAGACAGACGGGAACCTGAACTTTACATAAGCTTAGAATGCAAAACCTCAATGGTTTGCATCCTGTTACTAAAGTGACAGACACTGGCACACTGTGACGAGCTACAAATATGAGAGAAACACAAGGGCAAGGCCGGGACAAGGCATTTTGGTGCCCTAGCAGACAAGCAAACTCTTACCCTTCCCTGCACTAGAAACAAATCTAAGAGGCCAACTGTTATGGTATCATATACCAGCAGGAAGTATAGCAGACCTGAAAATATCCCCTTCTAGCCAAAATAGTGTAATGTGGGTGAGGGTAAATGCGGCGCCCTTGGTGTAATGCAGCTTTAAGCAGGGATTACACGGCGACAAGGGATGTCAACCATAAACTTATAGCTCCTTTATTCCAGAACAAGGCAACGGCCACAACAGTAGGAACAATCAACTGATTCACGAACTTTCCACACCAAAGGTTTATATAAACTTTGGGAGTGGTCAGCCCAGATGTATTATCCAAAAAGCACCTTTGTACAATATAAAAACAACATTAAATTTGATTGGTCAAGAAAATAACACTCCTTTTCAGGCAGATAGTAAGCAGCTGCAATACCATTTAGAGACAATGGAGGTCTCGCTGAGTTGATCAGGCTCAAAGATTCCTATTACATCTATGGGGAGTTTAGCTTCGCAACACACCGCGTTGGCAGGGGTGTTGCAGAAATAGGTACCTGCAATGAAAGTGGTAAAAGCATAAATATATACCAGCAGAGAATACACCAAGCACATAGATACCTACAGGGACTATACCGCATATATATATACAGTGTCAGTGTTAGGATTACCGCGGGAGATGGTACTAGCCGAAACCTGGGACCAGAGTCTAAGTGGCACCTGGTCTTCAATAGAGCCCGGCGCAAAGCGGGATGGTCTTGCTGCAGCAGGGTGCCACCAGGTCATCCCACAGGTGCAACCAGCCTGCGGTGGCAGCCGAGGTAAAGGTACAGAATCGGAGTCCAGGCTCATGGTCAGGCACAGGCAGGAAGTCAGGGCAGTCAGCAGAGTTGCGGAGGTCAGAGGTCAAGTCCAAGGTCAGCAGAGCAGGGAACAGGAACAACACAGGGAACACACTGGAAGCTTTCTCTATAGCAAAAGAGTGCAAAGATCCGGCAGGGAATCCTGGGAACATCCGGCCTTTAAGGAAACCTGAGAGTGCCAGCGCCAATCAGCAGTGCGCTGGCCCTTTAACTCGAGTGCCGGCACACGTGCGCCCTATGGGGGACACGCGTGGACCAGGCCGGACAGGAGCAGGAGTGTGGAGAGGTGAGTTTGGTGCTGGGGGCAGCGCCACGGAGAGGGGCACAGGTCTTGGATCCTGGGGGAACCCGTGACATACAGTATATATATAATATTTACCAGCAATGAATATACAGTTCACATAAATATATTATACACACATATATAACTGCAATGAATATACAGTACACAAAATTTCCTGCAGATATAAATATGTAACAGCAATTAATGTACTACACACGTAAAAATATATATCAGCAGTGAATAGCCACATAAATATACCAGCAATAAATGTACTGCACACAAGGGCTGCCATCAGGCAGATACAGACATCACTCACTGTTCAAATTAGGGACATATCGGGAATCTTGCCCACAGTTTTCCTCAATAAACAAGTAAGGCCCTATTCACAGCCTAACTTGCTGATCGTTGGGGGTCTCAGTGATGGGATCCCCACAGAGCACTAGAAGGAGGGGTCCAACGTACCCAGTCAGACATATCATCGCACCCCAAGATGAACGGAGCAGCAGGACGCGCGTGGCCAAGCTTCCCCATTCACCTCTATGGAGCCGACGGAGATTGCTGAGTACCCTTCGGACCCCCCCCCCCCCATTCTCATGGGGGTCTTATCATTGAAACCCCCACCGATCCCAAATTAGCTGAACTTGTTTTGTGGGAAAACTCTGGCTATAATAATATGTACTCCTCAAAATTGATGACTTTGTGCCCCCCACATATACAAATAATAAACTGTCACACCACACATATTATGGTATAAACTACAGTATAGTTTCCATACATTACACGCCCCTGGCTGCAGAGATCACAGTACACTTGGAGAAGCTGCAATCCTTGAATATAAACTGCATATTCTGCGGTCCGACTGAAACATCAGTTTTAAATATATAGGTATAGTTGAACAAGAGTAATTTCCCTTCAGATGAGATGAGGCTCTTTCCCTCGCACATACAGCTGAGGCTCAGGGTTACTCAGGGTCACTCACACTCAGGGCACTCGCCCTCACTTATCATGGCGGCGGGGACTGTAGGCGGGCGCATGTTGATGACGTCACCTGCGTGCCGGCTGGAGAGGAGCAGGGAGAGGCGTGCACAGGGCGCAGTGCGGGGCTGCGGGAGCCGGAGAAAGGTGAGTCACGTGTCCTCTAACGCTGTACATTGTGTCCCCTCTATACTATGCATTATATACTTCACCTAGCATACACTATGTATCCTATACCTCACCCAGTATACACTATGTATCCTATACCTCACCCAGTATACACTATACATATGCTATGTGCTATACATGACATCGCTGCTCCGTGTATGGAGTATACACTGCACCTCCTGCTCTATACTATGTATCATGTAGAATCTGACAGGTCACTGATACATTTCATCTCCTGCAGTGTTCTCTACATGTGCATGACATCCCTGCACCATGTATGGAGCATACTGCATCTCCTGCTCTATACTATGCATCATGTAGAGTCTGATGGGTAGTGGATTGTTACAATGTATCAGTGGGACACAGTCCATGCAGTATTCTCTACATGTGCCTGACATCCCTGCACCATGGATGAATTATACGTGTACCTCGCTGTTCTGTATATGCAGTATACATTGTATCTTCTGCTTTACACAATATATGGAATCTGTTATCTATATGAACTGCTTCTGCTTCTAATGTTTACTGTATATGTGGAGTATACAATATATCATACGTGTCCTGTACCTCTCTGATGCACTGTATTCCCACTCTGTGTACTGTATCTGTTATATGAGGCTGTATAGATTGCATCCCCTGCATAATCTAATATCCCCTTAATTAAGACTACATGGAGTCTGTCTACCACTCTGATGGAGCTTAGGGCTGCTCTGAAAACCCCGTACACAACTTTTAAGTGTATATGATATTCTCTGTTCCTAGTGGTATCTCCTTTGCTCCTACATGTGCCCCTGTATGTAATATACAATGTATCTGCTTTCCACTGTATAATATAGACTTGACACTGTCACTTTATGGACTGTACTACTCTTATACCACTCATGTCCCTGCTGTGCACCCGCCGCCCCCCCAATAACTTTTTTTTTATACACCCCCCCCCCTGCCCCCCCCCCCCCCCCCCCTCTTCTTTACTACATGCTGCTTTTATTACTGATGCATTGCATCAGCTACAGATTCATGAGTCCAGGATATATTCTGAACAACCTGACAACTCTGTCTCCATGTATATAAATACATGGTTCTCTCTGACAACTCTGAAATTATTGGGAGACTTCCTCAGGTCTTGTACCTTACACGCAGTAAAATATCCTCACCATGTATATAGCACACATTGACCTGCCTGATAATCGTGTACCCATGTATATGGTGTACACTATCCTGTCTGACAACCCTGTTCTCTTGTAACTTGTATACAATGTCCTGTCTGACAACCCTGTTCTCTTGTATCTTGTATACAATGTCCTGTCTCACAACTCTGTCCTCATGTAAACAGCATACTCTGTCCTGTCTGACACCCCTGTCCTCTTGTATATAGCACACACTGTCCTGTCTGACACCCCTGTCCTCTTGTATATAGCACACACTGTCATTCCTGACACCCCCGTCCTCTTGTATATAGCACACACTGTCATTCCTGACACCCCTGTCCTCTTGTATATAGCACACACTGTCATTCCTGACACCCCTGTCCTCTTGTATACAGCACACACTGTCCTGTCTGACACCCCTGTCCTCTTGTATACAGCACACACTGTCATTCCTGACACCCCTGCCCTCTTGTATAAAGCACACACTGTCCTGTCTGACAACCCTGTCATCTTGTATATAGCACACACTGTCCTGTCTGACAACCCTGTCCTCTTGTATAAAGCACACACTGTCCTGTCTGACACCCCTGTCCTCTTGTATACAGCACACACTGTCCTGCCTGACACCCCTGTCGTCTTGTCTATAGCACACACTGTCCTGTCTGACAACCCTGTCCTCTTGTATACAGCACACACTGTACTGCCTGACACCCCTGTCCTCTTGTATATAGCACACACTGTCATTCCTGACACCCCTGTCGTCTTGTCTATAGCACACACTGTCCTGTCTGACACCCCTGTTTTCTTGTATACAGCACACACTGTACTGCCTGACACCCCTGTCTTCTTGTATATAGCACCCACTGTCCTGCCTGACAACTCTGTCCTCGTGTATACAGCACACACAGTCCTGCCTGACACCCTTGTCCTCTTGTATCTGGTACACACTGTCCTGCCTGACACCCCTGTTATATGTCAGATCTCTTGTACATTATACAGGGCAGGATGTATTTATAGCCCCTGATAAGCCCCCTCCTTTTGTGACCTTGAAGTGACAGTCCTGCTCTCCTGTCCTCCAGTCGTCTTCCCCTACAGTCATGATCCTTGTAATGTGCATGAATTTGTTTAAAGTCATCAGGACAACACAAAGCAACACAAATATTTGTCAGAATGTTACTTTTTGTATTGATGTTTTTGGATGTTGTGTGTAGTGGCTGGAGGGGTCTGCCGTGTGCGCTACAAGTATTTCCAATATTATAATATTATTCCTATTTGTGTTCCGTCTTTACCTTCTAGTTTTAGGATTTCTTTGTTTTGGGATTGAATTTTTATTTTTTCAATGCAGCTTCCAGGACCCTAACAATCCGATACGCTCTGCTCTATATTGCTCCGTTGTACATTTCTAATTATATTTTTATTTCCTGACATTTACGGTATTTGTTTAGTACTTGTATTTCTGTGACATCCCGGGATGTTCTCTGATGGGTGTACAGTCATTTACTCCATTACAAAACTTCAATGTTTTCTGTTTATAAACCTAGGACGTTTAAGGATTTAAAAAAAAAAAATTCCCTTTTTTATATTTGTGTTTTTTAACTAGATTTTTTAAAATTTGATTCTGATGGGAATTAGAAGTTGTTCAGTTTTTTTTTTCCATAAAGATTTATAGTGCAGACCCCAGGACAGCCCTGGACAGTCCCTGCAGGGTCCTCATTCATCTTCTGCTTTGCAGAGTGACAGTTTTTTTCCTCTCTTTTGTAACGTGGTCTCTATTGTTTCCCGGCTGCAGGGGGTGGCGGAGGCGGCGGTGGCTCAGCTGCAGTGACCGCGGCGGTGGAGGCTTCATCCAGGCTGAGTGTGATGGAGGAGGCCGGATATTCCCTGGGTATGGCTGACATCTCCTACCTGCCCAGCTCGGTGGATGCTACGCATGGGAGGCTGAAGACCTGCAGTGAGGAGTGGGTGAGTGACGTCAGCATGGAGGGGTGCTCATCCCGCTGATACTTTGTTGCTGACAGTTTCCTCCGTGGGATTGGTGAATGTAATTCTGTGTTGTAAATCTTAATCCATTGGCGTCCGTGTTGTAAATCTTCTCTGTCACGTGACCTCGATGCATTATAGGGTCATGACGGGTGTTTGCTGACGCGTGCTGCGGTGTATTTGTAGGTTTATCTCTACGGATTGGGAATAAAGCAAGTACAGTGTTTATGTCTCCTCTTTGTTACAATAGATCAGTAGTGCTGTGCGTTACAATGTATACAGAGCTATCATGCCTGCAATACAGATGCTGACAGCGAGTAGTGCCATTGGCCAGTAGTATTATCTATCGGTAGTCGTATTTATGGGCGGTGGTAGTATTTATGTGCAGTCGGGCAGTAGTATCTATTGGTTGCCATGTGGTAGTATTATTAAGGGGAGTTGGGCTGGTAGTATTATTTAGAGGCAGTTTGGTGGTGGTATTATATATGGCCGGCAGTGTCTCCTGGCGGTCAGGTGGTAGTAATATTTATGTGCAGTGAGACGGGAGTATTATTTATGGGCCACTGGGGGCGGGAGTATTATATATCCGTAGTCACATGTGATATACATGTTATCAGACACTTACAAGTATCTTGGTGTCTCTAGGGCGATGTTCACACTGGTGATGGGTTCTGTTCCAGTTGATCCCCTTTGCTATTTGATGGCTAGCCCAGGGTAATGAAAGTGGTTCATTATCCTACCACGCTGAAGGGGGCGCTACTAATGGCTATCAATTGGCACTAATCTGTATGATATACCAGTATTATCCAGGCCTCATTGTACATGATCAGACACTGATGTGCAGGATTAACATATAACTTCCACCTGTTGCAGCTATGTGTACTAGTCTTTTACTCTCTGTTATCAGCCATTTCATCCCGGGGAGAAGTGACTGTACAGGAGGGGCATACAATCTATTACTCTCTGTTATCAGCCATTTCATCCTTAAGTGAGGTGACTGCATCCCCTTTGTACAGTCACCTCACCTAAGGATGAAATGGCTGATAACAGAGAGTAATTGATTGTATCCCCCCTGAACAATCACCTTTCCCCGTGAGGAAATGGCTGATCCCCTTCGTACAATCTATTACTCTCTGTTATCAGCCAGTGAGACGCTCTCTGTCTCTATGATCACTGCTTCATGTCACACATTTCCGGAGACACAGGTGTGATACCTGCCGCTCCTCTTATAACTGTGCCACATAATTTACGATTCCTGCCCTTGTTTGTGCACTGTGTAATTAACATTCTTGATTCTTATGAAACTTGAGGTTATAAAACAGGCTGTAGTTTATCTACAACAATTCTCTTACCACTCACTGTCTGGTCACTATCTATAAAATTATTCATGGATTAACCGAACCTGATCTGTGGGTCTGAACCATGGAGCGTGAATTAGAGACATTGGGGCACATTTACTTACCAGTCCCTGCATGATCCCCGCTGTGCGTTCCGCGACCAGAATGCACTGTGCATTCACTACGAGCGTGCACGAGCAATATCCTGCATGTGTTGCTTCCCCGATCAAGTCCGCCGGAGTTCATCTTCTTCTTTCCGGTGCATGTAAGCGCTTGGACTGCGCTTTAAATGTTTAAATATTAAATCCTGTGCTTAGTCCGAATCCGTCGGATCGTCCGATAGCCCGCCGATGCTCCAAAAGTCTATTGCGTGCGCCAAAATCCCCCATTAAATGCGGTGCAAATCAGAAATCGTAGGTATATCCAACGATAGTGCGGTCCACGGACCCTTAGTAAATGAGTCCCAATAGTACAGCAATTAAATCACTCTAGACAATTATACTGCCATACTGTGCCCAAATAATACCACTATACGTGTCCCTTGGTAATACTTTCATATAGTGCCTGAATAATACCACTGTATTAAGCTAATAATAATAATTCCTTTATGTATATAGTGCACAGAGATTTGGCAAGTTCTGTGCAGCGCTGCGTAATCAGTCCCTGTCCCTATTGGGCGCACAGTCTAATCAACCTACCAGTATGTTTTGGAGCGTGGGAGGAAACTGGAGGACCCAGAGGAAACCTACGCAAACACGGAGAGAACATACAAACTCTTTGCAAATGTGGACCCTACAAAGCCGCCATACAGTGTCCAAATAATACCAATAAACTTTGCCAAAAACTCACTGCTATACAATTTCCATATAATACCTTTATACATAGCCAAAATGATCCTGCCATATGGTGCAAAAGAATACCACGATACTTCTGCTTTATGATTTCCAAATAATAATGTGATATAATGTAAAAAAAACTCCATGCTTGACCACAAAAACACTGCCATACAGTTGTAGCATAATGGCTCATACACTGGCCTAAAAATAGCGCCATACTGCTACATTAATACTTTCCTACACTCCCTGAATGATGCTATGATTTAGTGCCAGTATTATGGCTCACACCACACCCAAATAAAACCTTCATACTTCCCCCAAAATAACACTACCATACAAAAGTCAAACAATGTGTCTGTCCTATCTGCAAATTTACCGCCATACAGAGGCGAAATAATGCTGACACGTGGTACTATTATTATAGTCTTCAGGACTTCACCCGAGCTGCACCAGTTCTCAGGAATGCCCGGAATGTACCAGACTAATAGCCAATGTCCAAAGCTTCAAACGTGCTCTTACAATCCATTTATTTAGGCAGATCTATTAAACTCCCTATATAAGATGGCGACTGATCGCTGATTCAAGAAGCATTTTTTTTAAATTAACTTATTTCAGTCACTTATAAAAATAGCTGGATCATTGTTCAAGCTCTTATACCTCTTGTGTCACCCTCTCATAGACTGTAAGCTCTTGTGTCACCCTCTCATAGACTGTAAGCTCTTGTGTCACCCTCTCATAGACTGTAAGCTCTTGTGTCACCCTCATCCTCATAGACTGTAAGCTTCTGTGTCACCCCTCATCCTCATAGACTGTAAGTTTGTGTCACCCCTCATCCTCTAGACTGTAAGCTCTCGTTCATCCCTCATCTCATTGACGTAAGCTCTTGTGTCACCCCTTCATCCTCATAGACTGTAAGCTCTTGTGTCACCCCCTCATCCTCATAGACTGTAAGCTCTTGTGTCACCCCCTCATCCTCATAGACTGTGAGCTCTCGTGAGCAGGACCCTCACTATTGTACCATATGACTGCTATTACTCTGTAATATAGTATCTTACTTGGAAATGTTTCCCCAAAATCTGTAAAGCGCTCTGGATTTTCATGGCACCATATAAATAAAGGTTATTATTATTAGAGGTCATACTGTGCCTAAATAATGCCGCTAGACTTAGTTACGATAATAGGGACATGCGGTGCTCGTATAACACAGCAGTGTGCCCTCCGGATGTGCTGACAGTCCTCTGTGCTGCTGTGGGCATAGCAGGGACTTAGGCCAGTCCTCCGACAATGTGTAGTCAGGGGAGCGGAAATCCTCGCTGCCAAGATTTCCTGGGAGCCTGACAATTCCAGAGACTAGGCTGATGATACGTGTTCTTATATACAACTTAAAGGGGTGGCCCTTACTGTCACCCACTATGACCGAGTCCCCACTAGTATCGGATGCAATGAATATACAGAATGTTACATATGATATCGCCTTTATCTTTTAGGGTGTGCGCTTCTCCAGCCCGGCCGTCTTTACATCTTCTACCCTGAAGTGGAAGGAGACATTGCTGAGCCGGAAGCGGCCATTCGTGGGCAGATGCTGCTACGTGTGCATGCCACAGAGCCGGGTAAGAGGTTTAAGAGAGATTGTCTGCGAGGAGAGGGGGGCTAATACCTGCAGAGGGGGCACCAACTGATCCTCTGGGTTTATGTCTTGTCTCTTCATATAATCTTCATCCCATTCATCCTTATATGACTGTTACAATGGTACAAGGATTAGATTGTGACTTCCTAGGTTTCTTGTATGTGACTGCATCTCCAGCAGGAGAATAGTGAGTGCAGCTCTGGAGTATAATACAGGATGTAACTCAGGATCAGTACAGGATAAGTAATGTCAT